>PVKB01004189.1:0-155229 GCA_004027205.1 Ctenodactylus gundi | reverse complement strand
TTACCTTATCAATGTTTTGTAACTCATACTTAGTTATGTTTTCACAAGGGGCAGCCAGAAAAACGTCAAACAGAATGACTAAGGAAACCATAGGATGAATCTTTGTAACATTTGTACAAAGACAACCAAAAGTCTTTCTAAGCCCTATAGATAGGACTATGACATCTATAGTGGTAATTTTTTACCTGGGATGTACCCTAGACATCAAAGATTTTGTTTTCTGGTGGGCTGGTGGGCTAGAAGCCCTTAACTCGAGTTTAATGAGTCCAACCTCTTTCCATAGTACATACAGCTGTCTCAGTGGCTAGAAGCACCTGGTAGGGCCCATCCCAGTGAAGTTGACTTTATCCTCAAGTCTTGATTAGCACCAGGTCACCAGGCTGGAGGTGATGTGCTGTAATAGCTAGAGGAGCAAGAGGAGGTATTTAGGTGAGTATTCCCTTTAGCCTTAAGGAAGTCATGTTTCCAATGAAGGTTAAGCTTTCCTCATGTCTGGAGAGGCACAAGGTATAGTTACTGCCAGGGAGTGATGATCCAGTGACTTCTGGGGTCCTCTGTCTTCGTCCCTTAGGATCTGGTAAATGTACCGCGAGCATCCACTAGGCCATATTACTGCAAGCCACTTTCTCCTGTAAAAGAGATATCATGTATCCCATGTGCAGGGAGTCTCAGGGCCCTTTAATAGGAAACAGGCTGACATGAGCCTCTGGCCATCCTGTCACGCACGCACAACAGGTGTTCTTGTTAAGGGCATGAAGAGAAAATTTAGTCCACTTCATCTGGGCACCCGGGTTTTTATATGCAGTTCTTTCTCCTATAGACTGTTGTAAGCCCTGGATATTTACCTTATCAATGTTTTGTAACTCATAGTTATGTTTTCACGAGGGACAGCAAGAAAAATGTCAAACTGAATGACTAAGGAACCCATAGGATGAGTCTTTGTAACATTTGTAAAAATGCAACCAACAGTCCTTATAAAACCTATAGATAGTACTATGAACTCTGCAGTGTTAATTTTATGCCTGGGGTGTATGCTTGATGACCATTGTTTTTGTTGTCTGGTGGGCTGGTGGGCTGGAATCCCTTAACGCGAGTATAATGTGTCCAACCTTTTTCCGTGGTCCATACAGCTGTCTCAGTGGTAACAAGCACCTGGTCGGGCCCATGCAAGTTAGGTTGGAGTTTATCCTCAAGTCTTCATTAGTACCAGATCAAAAGGCTGGAGTTGATGTGCTGTGAACACAAGATGAGCGTTAGGAGGTATTTTGGGGAGAATTCCCTTTAGCCTTAAGGAAGACTTGGTTCCCATGGACTTTAACCTTTCCTCTGGCCTGGTGAGGCAGGAGGTACACTTACTGCCAGGGAGTGAGGATGCAGTGACTTCCAGGATCCTCTGCCTTAGTCCCTTGGCATCTGGGAACTGGAATGGCAGCATCCAGTAGGACATATTACCCCAGGCCACATTCTCCTGTAAAAGAGATATCACATATGCCATGTGCAGGGAGACTGAGGTCCCTTTAATAGGAAACAGGCTGACATGTGCCTCTGGCCATCCTGTCACACTTGCACAGTAGGTGCTCTTCTGAAGGGCATGAACAGAACATTTAGTCCCTTTCACATGGGCACCCAAGTTTCTATACACAATTCTTCTTCCACTAGACTGTTGTAAGCCCCTGATATTGACCTTATGAATGTTTTGTAACTCATAGTTATATATTCACGAGGGACAGCCAGAAAAACGTCAAACTGAATGACTAAGGAAAGAATAGGATGAGTCTTTGTAACATTTTTGAAAAGGCAACCAACAGCCGTTATAAGATCTATTCATAGTACTATGATATCCTCAGTGTTAATTTGATGCCTGGGATGTATGCTTGATATCCATTGGTTTTGTTGGCTGGTGGGCTGGTAGGCTGGAAGCCCTTAACTCAAGTGTAATGAGCCCAACCTTTTTCCATGGTCCATACAGCTGTCTCAGTGGCTAGAAGCACCTGGAAGGGCCCTTCCCAGTGAAGTTGAAATTTATCCTCAAGTCTTCATTACCACCAGGTCACCAGGCTGGAGGAGATGTGCTGTAAATCCTAGAGGAGCAAGAGGAGGTATTTGGGTGAGAATTCCCTTTAGCCTTAAGGAAGACATGTTTCCCATGAACTAAAACCTTTCTTTGTGCCTGGAGAGGCACAAGGAATAATGACTGCCAGGCAGTGATGGTCCAGTGACTTCCAGGGTCCTCTGCCTTCGTCCCCTAGGATCTGATAAATATATTGCCAGCATCCAGTAGACCATACTAACACAGACCTCATTATCCTGTGAAAGAGATATCACATGTCCAATGTACAGGGAGTCTGAGGTCCCTTTAATAGGAAACAGGCTGTCTTGAGCCTCTGGCCATCCTGTCACCCTTGCACAGTAGGTGTTCTTGTTAAGGGCATGAAGAGAAAATTTAGTCCACTTCACCTGGGCACCCGGGTTTTTATATGCAGTTCTTTCTCCTATAGACTGTTGTAAGCCCTGGATATTTACCTTATCAATGTTTTGTAACTCATAGTTATATTTTCACGAGGGGCAGCCAGAAAAACATCAAACTGAATGACTAAGGAAACCATAGGATGTGTCTTTGTAACATTTGTAAAAATGCAACCAACAGTCCTTATAAAACCTATAGATAGTACTATGACCTCTGCAGTGTTAAATTTATGCCTGGGGTGTATGCGTGATGGCCGTTGTTTTTGTTGTCTGCTGGGCTGGTGGGCTGGAAGCCCTTAACTCGAGTGTAATGAGTCCAACCTTTTCCCATGGTCCATACAGCTGTCTCAGTCGTTACAAGCTCCTGGTCGGGCCCACGCAAGTTAGGTTGGAGTTTATCCTCAAGTCTTCATTAGCACCAGATCAAAAGGCTGGAGTTGATGTGCTGTGAACACAAGATGAGCGTTAGGAGGTATTTGGGTGAGAATTCCCTTTAGCCTTAAGGAAGACATGGTTCCCATGGACTTTAACCTTTCCTCTGGCCTGGCGAGGCAGGAGGTACACTTAATGCCAGGGACTGAGGATGCAGTGACTTCCGGGATCCTCTGCCTTAGTCCCTTGGCATCTCGGAACTGGAATGGCAGCATCCAGTAGGACATATTACCCCAGGCCACATTCTGCTGTAAAAGAGATATCACGTACGCCATGTGCAGGGAGGCTGAGGTCCCTTTAATAGGAAACAGGCTGACATGGGCCTCTGGCCATCCTGTCACCCTTGCACAGTAGGTGCTCTTGTGAAGGGCATGAACAGAACATTTAGTCCATTTCTCCTGGGCACCCAAGTTTCTATACGCAATTCTTTTTCCACTAGACTGTAGTTAGCCCTTGATATTTACCTTACCCATGTTTCTTAACTCATACTTAGTTATGTTTTCATGAGGGACAAGCAGAAGAACGTCAAACTCAATGACTAAGGAAACCATAGGATGAGTCTTTGTAACATTTTTAAAAAGGCAACCAACAGCTCTTATAAGATGTATACATAGTACTATGATACCCGCAGTGTTAATTTTATGCCTGTGATGTATGCTGGATGTCCATTGTTTTGTTGACTGGTGGGCTGGTGGGCTGAAAGCCCTTAACTCAATTGTAATGAGCCCAACCTTTTTCCATGGTCCATACAGCTGTCTCAGTGGCTAGAAGCACCTGGTCGGGCCCTTCCCAGTGAAGTTGAAGTCTATACTCAAGTCTTGATTAGCACCAGGTCACCAGGCTGGAGCGGATGTGCTGTAAAAGTTAGAGAAGCAAGAGGAGGTATTTAGGTGAGTATTCCCTTTAGCCTTAAGGAAGTCATGTTTCCAATGAAGTTTAACCTTTCCTCATGCCTGGCCAGGTACAAGGTATAGTGACTGCCAGGCAGTGAGGGTCCAGTGACTTCCGGGGTCCTCTGTCTTCGTCCCTTAGGATCTGGTAAATGGACCGCCAGCATACACTAGGCCATATTACCGCAAGCCACTTTCTCCTGTAAAAGAGACATCATGTATCTCATGTGCAGGGAGTCTGAGGTCCCTTTAATACGAAACAGGCTGACATGGGCCTCTGGCCATCGTGTCACGCATGTGCAATAGGTGCTCATGTTAAGGGCATGAACAGAACATTTACTCCCCTTCACCTGGGCACCCAGGTTTTTATATGCAGTTCTTTCTCCTATAGACTTTTGTAAACCCTGGATATTTACCTTATCAATGTTTTGTATCTCATAGTTATGTTTTCACAAGGGACAAGCAGAAAAACGTCAAACTGAATGACTAAGGAAACCATAGGTTGAGTCTTTGTAACATTGGTAAAAATGCAACCAACAGCCCTTATAAAACCTATAGATAGTACTATCACCTATGCAGTGTTAATTTTATGCCTGGGGTGTATGCTTGATGACCATTGTTTTTGTCGTCCAGTGGGCTGGTGGCCTGGAAGCCCTTAACTCGAGTGTAATGAGTCCAACCTTTTTCCATGGTCCATCCTGTTGTCTCAGTGGTTACAAGCACCTGATCGGGCCCATGCAAGTTAGGTTGGAGTTTATCCTCAAGTCTTCATTAGCACCAGGTGAAAAGGCTGGAGTTGATGTGCTGTGAACACAAGATGAGCGTTAGGAGGTATTTGGGTGAGAATTCCCTTTAGCCTTAAGGAAGACTTGGTTCCCATGGACTTTAACCTTTCCTCTGGCGTGGTGAGGCAGGAGGTACACTTAATGCCAGGGAGTGAGGATGCAGTGACTTCCGGGATCCTCTGCCTTAGTCCCTTGGCATCTGGGAACTGGAATGGCAGCATCCAGTAGGACATATTACCCCAGGCCACATTCTCCTGTAAAAGAGATATCACGTATGCCATGTGCAGGGAGTCTGAGGTCCCTTTAATAGGAAACAGGCTGACATGGGCCTCTGGCCATCCTGTCACCCTTGCACCGTAGGTGCTATTGTTAAGGGCATGAGCAGAACATTTAGTCCATTGCACCTGGGCACCCAAGTTTCTACACGCAATTCTTTTTCCACTAGACTGTTGTAAGCCCTTGATATTGACCTTATGAATGTTTTGTAACTCACACTTAGTTATGTTTTCATGAGGGGCAGCCAGAAGAACGTCAAACTCAATGCCTAAGGAAAGAATGGGATGAGTCTTTGTATCATTTTTGAAATGGCAACCAACATCCCTTATAAGATCTATAGATAGTCCTATGTTATCCGCAGTGTTAATTTGATGCCTGGGATGTATGCTTGACATCCATTGGTTTTGTTGGCTGGTGGGCTGGTGGGCTGGAAGCCCTTAACTCAAGTGTAATGAGCCCAACCTTTTTCCATGGTCCATACAGCTGTCTCAGTGGCTAGAAGCACCTGGAATGTCTCTTCCCAGTGAATTTGAAGTTTATCCTCAAGTCTTGATTAGCACCTGGTCACCAGGCTGGAGGGGATGTGCTGTAAATCCTAGAGGAGCAAGAGGAGGTATTTGAGTGAGAATTCCCTTTAGCCTTAAGGAAGACATGTTTCCCATTAACTTAAAACTTTGTTTGTGCCTGGAGAGGCACAAGGAATAATGACTGCCAGGCAGTGATGGTCCAGTGACTTCCGGGGTCCTCTGCTTTCGTCCCTTAGGATCTGATAAATATAGCGGCAGCATCCAGTAGGCCATACTACCCCAGGCCTCATTATGCTGTGAAAGAGATATCACATGTCCCATGTGCAGGGACTCTGAGGTCCCTTTAATAGGAAACAGGCTGTCTTGAGCCTCTGGCCATCCTGTCACCCTTGCACAGTAGGTGCTCCTGTTAAGGGCATGAAAAGACCATTTAGTGCATTTCATCTGGGCACCCAGGTTTTATATGCAATTCTTTTTCCTATAGACTATTTTAAGCCCTTGATATTTACCTTATCAGTGTTTTGTAACTCATACTTAGTTATGTTTTCACAAGGGGCAGCCAGAAAAACGTCAAACAGAATGACTAAGGATACCATAGGATGTGTCTTTGTAACATTTGTACAAAGACAACCAAAAGTCCTTCTAAGCCCTATAGATAGTACTATGACCTCTATAGTGGTAATTTTTTACCTGGGATGTACCCCTGACATCAAAGATTTTGTTTTCTGGTGGGCTGGTGGGCTGGAATCCCTTAACTCGAGTTTAATGAGTCCAACCTTTTTCCATAGTCCATACAGCTGTCTCTGTGGCTAGAAGCACCTGGTAGGGCCCGTCCCAGTGAAGTTGACTTTATCCTCAAGTCTTGATTAGCACCAGGTCACCAGGCTGAAGGTGATGTGCTGTAATAGCTAGAGGAGCAAGAGGAGGTATTTAGGTGACAATTCCCTTTATCGTTAAGGAAGATATGTTTCCAATGAACTTTTACCTTTTGTCATGCCTGGAGAGGCACAAGGTACAGTTACTGACAGGGAGTGACCGTCCCGCGACTTCCGGGGTCCTCTGCCTTAGTCCCTTAGCATCTGGTAACTCTAGCGGCAGTATCCAGTAGGCCGTACTTCCCCAGACAATATTCTCCTGTAAAAGAGATATGAAGTATCCCATGTGCAGGGAGTCAGTGGTCTCTTTAATAGGACACAGGGTGACTTGAGCCTCTGGCCATCCTGTCACACTTGCACAATTGGTGCTCTTGTTAAGGGCATGTACAGAATATTGAGTGAGTTTCAACTGGGTACCCAGGTTTTTATGTGCAGTCCTTTCCCTTATAGACTGTGGTAAGCCCTTGATATTTACCTTATCAATGTTTTGTAACTCATACTTAGTTATGTTTTCACGAGGGACATCCAGAAGAACGTCAAACTGAATGACTAAGGAAACCATAGGATGAGTCCATGTAACATTTGTAAAAATGCAACCAACAGCTCTTACAAGACCAATAGATAGTACTATGACCTCGGTGGTGTTAATTTTATGCCTGGGATGCATGCTTGATGTCCATTATTTTTATTGGCTGGTAGGCTGGTGGGCTAGAAGCCCTTAACTCCAGTGTAATGAATCCAACCTTTTTCAGGGGTCCATACAGCTGTTTCACTGGTTAAAACCACCTTGTGGGACCGATCCCAGTTAGGTTGGAGGTCATTTTCAAGTCTTGATTAGCACCAGGTCCCCAGGTTGGAGGTGATGTGTTGTGAATGCAAGAGGAGTGTGAGGAGGTATTTGGGTGAGAATTCCCTTTAGCCTTAAGGAAGACATGGTTCCCATGAACTTTAACCATTCCTCTGGTCTGGTGGGGCGGGAGGTACACTTAGTGCCAGGTACAGTGACTTCCGGGGTCCTCTGCCTCAGTCCCTTAGCATCTGGGAACTGGGATGGCAGCATCCAATAGGTCATATTACCACAGGCAACATCCTCCTGTGAAAGATATATCAGGTATTTCATGTGTAGGGATTCTGAGGTCTGTTTAATAGGAAATAGTGACTTGAGCCTATGGCCATCCTGTCATGCTTGCACACTAGGTGCTGCTTTTAAGGGCATGTACAGAATATGTAGTCCATTTCACCTGAGCCCACAGGTTATTATATGCAGTCCTTTTCCCTATAGCCTGTCATAAGTCCTTCATATTTACCTTGTCAATATTTTGTAACTCATACTTAGTTATGTTTTCACGAGGGACAACAAGAAAAATGTCAAACTCAATGACTAAGGAAACCATAGGATGAGTCTTTGTAATATTTGTAAAAATGTGACCAAGAGTCCTTCCAAGACCTATAGATACTACTATGACCTCTAGAGTGTTAATTTTCTACCTGGGATGTACCCTTGATGTCAACTATGTTGTTGGCTGGTGGGCTGGTGGGGTGGAAGCCCTTAACACGAGTGTAATGAGCCCAACCTTTTTCCACGGACCATACAGCTGTCTCAGTGGCTAGAAGCACCTGGAAGGGCCCTTCTCAGTGAAGTTGAAGTTTATCCTCAAGTCTTGATTAGCACCAGGTCACCAGGCTGGAGGGGATGTGCTGTAAATCCTAAAGGAGCAGTAGGAGGTATTTGGGTGAGAATTCCCTTTAGCCGTAAGGAAGACATGTTTCCCATGAAGTAAAACCTTTCTTTGTGCCTGGAGAGGCACAAGGAATAATGACTGCCAGGCAGTGATGGTCCAGTGACTTCTGGGGTCCTCTGCCTTCGTCCCTTAGGATCTGATAAATATAGCGGCAGCATCCAGTAGGCCATACTACCCCAGGCCTCATTATCCTGTGAAAGAGATATCACATGTCCCATGTGCAGGGACTCTGAGGTCCCTTTAATAGGAAACAGGCTGTCTTGAGCCTCTGGCCATCCTGTCACCCTTGCACAGTAGGTGCTCTTGTTAAGGGCATGAAAAGACCATTTAGTGCATTTCACCTGGACACCCAGGTTTTATACGCAATTCTTTTTCCTATAGACTGTTGTAAGCCCTTGATATTTACCTTATCAATGTTTTGTAACTCATAGTTATATTTTCATGAGGGGCAGCCAGAAAAACGTCAAACTGAATGACTAAGGAAACCGTAGGATGAGTCTTTGTAACATTTGTAAAAATGCAACCAACAGCCCTTATAAAACCTATAGATAGTACTATGACCTCTGCAGTGTTAATTTTATGCCTGGGGTGTATGCTTGATGACCATTGTTTTTATTGTCTGGTGGGCTGGTGGGCTGGAAGCCCTTAACTCGAGTGCAATGTGTCCAACCTTTTTCCATGGCCCATACATCTATCTCACTGGTTACAAGCACCTGGTGGGGCCCATGCAAGTTAGGTTGGAGTTTATCCTCAAGTCTTCATTAGCACCAGATCAAAAGGCTGGAGTTGATGTGCTGTGAACACAAGATGAGCGTTAGGAGGTATTTGGGTGAGAATTTCCTTTAGCCTTAAGGAAGACATTATTCCCATGGACTTTAACCTTTCCTCTGGCCTGGCGAGGCAGGAGGTACACTTAATGCCAGGGAGTGAGGATGCAGTGACTTCCGGGATCCTCTGCCTCAGTCCCTTGGCATCTGGGAACTGGAATGGCAGCATCCAGTAGGACATATTACCCCGGGCCACATTCTTCTGTAAAAGAGATATCACGTATGCCATGTGCAGGGAGACTGAGGTCCCTTTAATAGGAAACAGGCTGACATGGGCCTCTGGCCATCCTTCACACTTGCACAGTAGGTGCTCTTGTGAAGGGCATGAACAGAAGACTTAGTCCATTTCTCCTGGGCACCCAAGTTTCTATACGTAACTCTTTTTCCAGTAGACTGTTGTAAGCTCTTGATATTTACCTTATCCATGTTTCTTAACTCATACTTAGTTATGTTTTCACAAGGGACAACAGAAAAACTTCAAACTGAATGACTAAGGAAACAATAGGATGAGTCTTTGTAACATTTGTAAAAATGCAACCAAGAGTCCTTCCAAGAGCTATGGATACTACTATGACCTCTAGAATATTAATTTTCTCCTTGGGATGTACCTTTGATGTCAACTATGTTGTTGGCTGGTGGGCTGGTGGGCTGGAAGCCCTTAACACGAGTGTAATGAGCCCAACCTGTTTCCATGGTCCATACAGCTGTCTCAGTGGCTAGAAGCACCTGGAAGGGCCCTTGCCAGTGAAGTTGAAGTTTATCCTCAAGTCTTGATTAGCACCAGGTCACCAGGCTGGAGGGGATGTGCTGTAAATCCTAGAGGTGCAAGAGGAGGTATTTGGGTGAGAATTGTCTTTAGCCTTATGGAAGACATGTTTCCCATGAACTTTAACCTTTCCTCCTGCCTGGAGAGGCACAGGGTATAGTTACTGCCAGGAATTGACGGTTCAGTGACTTTTGGGGTCCTCTGCCTTTGTCCTGTAGCATCTGGTAACTGTCGGGGCAGCATCCATTAGTCCGTACAACACCAGGCCACATTATCTTGTAAAAGAGATGTCATGTATCCCATGTGCAGGGAGTCAGAGATTCCTCTAATAGGAAACAAGGTGACTTGAGCCTCTGCCCATCCTGTCACGCTTGCACAGGCCATCCTCTTATTAAGTGTATGTACAGAATATTTAGTTTATTTCAACTGGGCACCCAGGTTTTTATATGCATTCCTTTTCCCCATTGCCTGTGGTAAGCCCTTGATATTTACCTTATCAATCTTTTGTAACTCATACATAGTTATGTTTTGAGATGGGACAACCAGGATAAGGTCAAACTGAATGACTAAGGAAACCATAGGATGAGTCTTTGTAACATTTGTAAAAAGGCAACTAACAGTCATTATAAGACCTACAGATAGTATTATGACCTCTTCAGTGTTAATTTTATGCCTGGGATGCATTCTTGATGTCCATTATTTTGGTTGGCTGGTGGGCTGGTGGCCTGCAAACCCTTAACTCGAGTGTCATGAATCTAACCTTTTTCCCTGGTCCACAGCTGTCTCACTGGATAGAAGCACCTGGTGCGGCCTGTCCCATTTAGGTTGAACTTTATCTTCAAGTCTTGATTAGCACCAGGTCACCAGGCTGGAAGCGATGTGCTGTGAATGCAAGAGGAGCAAGAGGAGGTGTTTGGATGAGAATTCCCTTTAGCCTTAAGGAAAAAAATTGTTCCCTTGAACTTTAAGCTTTCCTGCAACCTGGAGAGGCAGGAGGTACACTTAGTGCCAGGTAGTGAAGGTTCAGTGACTTCAGGGGTCCTCTGCCTTCGTCCCTTAGCATTTGGGATTTGTACTGGCAGCACCCAGTAAGACATATTACCCCAGGCCACATTGTCCTGTAAAATAGATATCACATATCCCATATGCAGGGAATTTGAGGTCCCTTTAATCGGAAACATGCTGACTTGAGCCTCTGACCATCCTGTCACGCTTGCAGAATAGGTGCTCTAGTTAAGGGCATGTACAGAATATTTAGTCCACTTCACCAGGGCACCCAGGGATTTATATGCAGACCTTTTCCCTATAGACTGTTGTAAGCCCTTGATATTTACGTTATCAATGTTTTGTAAATCATACATAGTTATGTTCTCACAAGGGACAATGAGAAAAACCTCAAACTGAATGACTAAGGAAGCCACAGCATGAGTCTTTGTAACATTTGTTAAAATGCAACCAACATTCCATCTGAGATCTACAGATAGTGCTATAACCTCTACAGTGTTAATTTTCTACCTGGGATGTACCCTTGATGTCAACTATCTTGTTGGCTGGAGGACTGGTGGGCTGGAATCCCTTAACAAGAGTGTAATGAGTCCAACCTTTTTCCATGGTCCATACAGCTGTCTCAGTGGTTACAAGCACCTGGTCGGGCCCATGCAAGTTAGGTTGGAGTTTATCCTCAAGTCTTCATTAGCACCAGATCAAAAGGCTGGAGTTGATGTGCTGTGAACACAAGATGAGCCTTAGGAGGTATTTGGGTGAGAATTCCCTTTAGCCTTAAGGAAGACACGGTTCCCATGGGCTTTAACCTTTCCTCTGGCCTGGCGAGGCAGGAGGTACACTTAATGCTAGGGAGTGAGGATGCAGTGACTTCCGGGATCCTCTGCCTTCCTCCCTTAGCATCTGGGAACTGGAATGGCAGCATCCAGTAGGACATATTACCCCAGGCCACATTCTGCTGTAAAAGAGATCTCACGTATGCCATGTTCAGGGAGACTGAGGTCCCTTTTATAGGAAACAGGCTGACATGGGCCTCTGGCCATCCTGTCACCCTTGCACCGTAGGTGCTCTTGTGAAGGGCATGAACAGAACATGTAGTCCATTTCACCTTGGGCACCCAAGTTTCTATACGCAGTTCTTTTTCCACTAGACTGTTGTAAGCCCTTGATATTTACCTTATCAATGTTTTGTAACTCATACTTAGTTATGTTTTCACGAGGGACAACCAGAAGAACGTCAAACTCAATTACTAAGGAAAGAATGGGATGAGTCTTTGTATCATTTTTGAAAAGGCAACCAACATCCCTTATAAGATCTATAGATAGTCCTATGTTATCCACAGTGTTAATGTTATGCCTGGGATGTATGCTTGACGTCCATTGTTTTTGTTGTCTGGTGGGCTGGTGGGCTGGAAGCCCTTAACTCGATTGTAATGAGTCCAACCTTTTTCCATGGTCCATACAGCAGTCTCAGTGGCTAGGAGCACCTGTAGGGCCCTTTCCAGTGAAGTTGACGTTTATCCTCAAGTCTTGGGTACCACCAGGTCACCAGGCTGGAGGGGATGTACTGCAAAAGGTAGAGAAGCAAGAGGAGGTATTTAGGTGAGTATTCCCTTTAGCCTTAAGGAAGACATGTTTCCACTGAAGGTTAATGTTTCCTCCTGCCTGGAGAGGCACAAGGAATAGTGACTGCCAGGGAGTGATGGTCCAGTCACTTCCTGGGTCCCCTGCCGTCATCCCTTAGGATCTGGAAAATGTAGTGCCAGCATCCAGTAGGCTGTACTGCCCCAGGCCATATTATTGTGTAAAAGAGATATCAGCTATCCCATGTGCAGGGATTCTGAGGTCCCTTTAATAGGAATCAGGCTGACATGAGCCTCTGGTCATCCTGTCATGCATGCACAATAGGGTCTCTTGTTAAGGGCATGAACAGAACATATAGTCCACTTCACCTGGACACCCAGGTTTTTATATGCAATTCTTTCTCCTATAGACTGTTGTAAGCCCTTGATATTTAGCTTATCAATGTTTTGTAACTCATAGTTATGTTTTCATAAGGGACAAGCAGAAAAACGTCAAACAGAATGACTAAGGAAACCATAGGATAAGTCTTTGTAACATTTGTAAAAATGCAAACAACAGCCCTTATAAAACCTATGGATAGTACTATGACCACTACAGTGTTAATTTTCTACCTGAGAAGTACCCCTAATGTCAAGTATTTTGTTGCCTGGTGGGCTGGTGGGCTGGAAGCCTTTAACTCGAGTGTAATGAGTCGAGTGTAATGAGTCCAACCTTTTTCCGTGGTCCATACATCTGTCTCAGTGGATAGAAGTACCTGGCGGGGCCCGTCCAAGTTAGGTTGGAGTTTATCCTCAAGTCTTTATTATCACCAGATCAAAAGGCTGGAGGTGATGCGCTGTGAATGCAAAAGGAGTGTGAGGAGGTATTTGGGTGAAAATTCCTTTAGCCTTAAGGAAGACATGGTTCCCATGAACTTTGACCTTTCCTCTGGCCTGCTCAGGCAGGAGGTACACTTAGTGCCAAGGAGTGAGGGTCCAGTGACTTTGGGGATCCTCTGCCTTAGTCCCTCAGGATCTGGGAAATGTAAGGGCAGCATCCAGTGGGACATATAACCCCAGGACACATTCTCTTGTAAAAGAGATATCACATATCCCATGTGCAGGGAGTCAAAGGTCCCTCTGAAAGGAAATGGGGTGACTTGAGCCTGTGGCAATCCTGGAAATCTTGCACAATAGGGGCTCTTATTAAGGGCAAGTACAGAACATTTAAGGCATTTCAACTGGGCACCCTGGTTTTTATATGCAGTGCTTTTCCCTATAGCCTGTTATAATACCTTGATATTTACCTTACCAATATTTTGAAACTCATACTTAGTTATGTTTTCACAAGGGACAACCAGAAAAACTTCAAACTGGATGACCACAGAAACCATAGGATGAGTCTTTGTAATATCTGTTAAAGTGCAACCAGCGGCACTTGTAAGACCTTTAGGTAGTACTATGACCGCTGTACTGTTAATTTTATGCCTGGTATACATGCTTGATGTCCATTCTTTCTGTTGGTTGGTAGAGTGGTGGGCTGGAAGTCCCGAATTGTAGAGTAATGTGTCCTACCTTTATTAGTGGTCCATACAGCTATCTCATTGGTTAGAAGCACCGGAGTGGCCCATCCCAGTTAGGTTAAAGTTTATCCTCAAGTCTTGATAAGCACCAGGTCACCAGGCTGGAGGGGATTTGCTGTAAAACCTAGAGGAGCAAGAGGAGGTATTTGGGTGAGAATTTTCTTTAGCCTAAAGGAAGAAACGTTTCCAATGAACTTTAACCTTTCCTCCTGCCTGGAAAGGCACAAGGTATAGTTACTGCCAGGGAATGAAGGTCGATTGACTTCGGGGGTCCTCTGCCTTAGTCCCTTTCCATCTGGGAACTGTAACCATAGCGTCCAGTAGGCCGTACTACCCCAGACCACATTATCCTATAAAAGAGATATCAGGTATCCCGTTTGCAGGGAGACAGAGGTCCCTTTAAGAGGAAACAAGGTGACTTCAGCCTCTGCCCATCCTGTCACGCTTGCACAACAGGTGCTCTTGTTAATGGCATGAACAGAATATTTAGTCCACTTCACCTGGGCACTCAGGTTTTTGTATGCAATTCTTTTTCCCGTAGACTTTTGTAAGCCTTTGATATTTAACTTATCAATGTTTTGTGACTCATATTTACTTATGTTGTCACAGGGACATTCAGAAAACGTCAAACTAAAAGACTAAGGAAACCATAGGATGAGTCTTTCTAACATTTGTGAAAATGCAACCACCAGCCCTTATAGGCCCTATACATAGTACTCTGACGTCTGCAGTGTTAATTTTATGCCTGGTTTGTATGCTTGATGTCCATTGATTTTGTTGTCTGGTGGGCTTGTGGGCTGGAATCCCTTAACTCCAGTGTTGAGTCCAACCTTTTTCCGTAGTCCATACAGCTGTCTCAGTGGATAGAAGCACCTGGTGGGGACTGTCCCAATTAGGTTGGATTTTAACTTCAAGTCTTGCTTAGCACCAGGTCCCCAAGCTGGAGGTGATATTCTGTGAATGCAAGAGGAACGTGAGGAGGTATTTGGGTGAGAATTCCCTTTAGCCTTAAGGAAGACATGGTTCGCATAAACTTTAACTTTTCCTCTGGCCTGGTAGGCAGGAGGTCCACTTAGTGCTAGGGACTGAGGGTCCAGTGACTTCCAGGGTACTCTGCCTTAGTCCCTTAGCATCTGTGAACTGGAATGGCAGCATCCAGTAGGACATATTACCCCAGGCCACATTGTGCTGTAAAAGAGATATCACGTATCCCTTGTGCAGGGAATCTGAGGTCCCTATAATCGGAAACATGCTGACTTGAGCCTCTGGCCATCCGTTCACGCGTGCAGAATAGGTGCTCTAGTTAAGGGCATGTACAACTGGGCACCCAGATTTTATATGCAATCCTTTCCCCTATAGACTGTTGTAAGCCCTTGACATTTGCCTTATCAATGTTTTGTCACTCATACTTAGGTATGTTTTCACAAGGGAAAACAGAAAAAGTTCAAACTGAATGACTAAGGAAACTATAGGATAAGTCCTTGTAACATTTGTAAAAATGCAACCAGGAGTCCTTCCAAGAACTATAGATAATACTATGACTCTAGAGTTTTAATTTTCTACTTGGGATGTACCCTTGATGTCAACTATGTTGTTCTCTGCTGGACTGGTGGGCTGGAAGCCCTTAACTCAAGTGTAATGAGCCCAACCTGTTTCCATGGTCCATGCAGCTGTCTGAGTGGCTAGAAGCACCTGGTAGGACCCTTCCCAATGAAGTTGAAGTTTATCCTCAAGTCTTGATTAGCACCAGGTCACCAGGCTGGAGGGGATGTGCAGTAAGAGTAGAGAAGCAAGAGGAGGTATTTAGATGAGTATTCCCTTTAGCCTTAAGAAAGTCATGTTTCCAATGAAGGTTAAGCTTTCCTCATGCCTGGAGAGGCACAAGGTATAGTTACTGTCAGGAAGTGATGGTCCAGTGACTTCTGGGGTCCTCTGTCTTCGTCCCTTAGGATCTGGTAAATGTACCGCCAGCATCCAGTAGGCCATATTACCGCATGCCACTTTCTCCTGTAAATGAGATATCATGTATCCCATGTGCAGGGAGTCTCAGGGCCCTTTAATAGGAAACAGGCTGACATGGGACTCTGGCCATCCTGTCATGCATGCACAATAGGTGCTCGTGTTAAGGGCATGAAGAGAACATTTACTCCCCTTCACCTGGGCACCCAGGTTTTTATATGTAGTTCTTTCTCCTATAGACTTTTGTAAGCCCTGGATATTTACCTTATCCATGTTTTGTATCTCATAGTTATGTTTTCACAAGGGACAAGCAGAAAAACGTCAAACAGAATGACTAAGGAAACCATAGGATGAGTCTTTGTAACATTGGTAAAAATGCAACCAATAGCCCTTATAAAACCTATAGATAGTACTATCAACTATGCAGTGTTAATTTTATGCCTGGGGTGTATGCTTGATGACCATTGTTTTTGTTTTCTGGTGGGCTGGTGGGCTGGAAGCCCTTAACTCGAGTGTAAGGAGTCCAACCTTTTTCCATGGTCCATACAGCTGTCTCAGTCGTTACAAGCACCTGGTCGGGCCCATGCAAGTTAGGTTGGAGTTTATCCTCAAGTCTTCATTAGCACCAGATCAAAAGGCTGGAGTTGATGTGCTGTGAACACAAGATGAGCGTTAGGAGGTATTTGGGTGAGAATTCCCTTTAGCCTTAAGGAAGACATGGTTCCCATGGACTTTACCCTTTCCTCTGGCCTGGCGAGGCAGGAGGTACACTTAATGCCAGGGAGTGAGGATGCAGTGACTTCTAGGATCCTCTGCCTTAGTCCCTTGGCATCTGGGAACTGGGATGGCAGCATCCAGTAGGACATATTACCCCAGGCCACATTCTCCTGTAAAAGAGATATCACGTATGCCATGTGCAGGGAGGCTGAGGTCCCTTTAATAGGAAACAGGCTGACATGGGCCTCTGGCCATCCTGTCACACTTGCACAGTAGGTGCACTTGTGAAGGGCATGAACAGAACATTTAGTCCATTTCACCTGGGCACCCAAGTTTCTATATGCAATTCTTTTTCCACTAGACTGTTGTTAGCCCTTGATATTGACCTTGGCCATGTTTTGTAACTCACACTTAGTTATGTTTTCACGAGGGGCAGCCAAAAGAACGTCAAACTCAATGACTAAGGAAAGAATGGGATGAGTCTTTGTAACATTTTTGAAAAGGCAACCAACAGCCGTTATAAGACCTATAGATTGTACTATGTTATCCGCAGTGTTAATTTGATGCCTGGGATGTATGCTTGACGTCCATTGTTTTTGTTGTCTGGTGGGCTGGTGGGCTGGAAGCCCTTAACTCAATTGTAATGAGCCCAACCTTTTTCCATGGTCCATACAGCTGTTTCAGTGGCTAGAAGCACCTGGTAGGGCCCTTCCCCGTGAAGTTGAAGTTTATCATCAAGTCTTGGGTAGCACCAGATCACCAGGCTGGAGGGGATGTGCTGTAACACCTAGAGGAGGAAGAGGAGGTATTTGGGTGAGAATTCTCTTTAGGCTTAAGGAAGAAACGTTTCCAATGAACTTTAACCTTTCCTCCTGCCTGGAAAGGCTCAAGGTATAGTTACTGCCAGGGAATGAAGGTACATTGACTTCGGGGGTCCTCTGCCTTAGTCCCTTATCATCTGGGAACTGTAACCATAGCGTCCAGTAGGCCGTACTACCCCAGGCCACATTACTCTGTAAAAGAGATATCAGATATCCCGTTTGCAGGGAGACAGAGGTCCCTTTAATAGGAAACAAGGTGACTTCAGCCTCTGCCCATCCTGTCATGCTTGCACAACAGGTGCTCTTGTTAATGGCATGAACAGAATATTTAGTCCACTTCACCTGGGCACTCAGGTTTTTATATGCAATTCTTTTTCCCATAGACTTTTGTAAGCCCTTGATATTTAACTTATCAAAGTTTTGTGACTCATACTTACTTATGTTATCACAAGGGACATACAGAAAACGTCAAACTAAATGACTAAGGAAACCATAGGTTGAGTCTTTCTAACATTTGTAAAAATGCAACCACTAGCCCCTATATGACCTATACATAGTACTCTGACCTCTGCAGTGTTAATTTTATGCCTGGGTTGTATGCTTGATGTCCATTGATTTTGTTGTCTGGTGGGCTGGTGGCCTGGAAGCCCTTAACACGTGTGTAATGAGCCCAACCTTTTTCCATGGTCCATACTGCTGTCTCAGTGGTTAGAAGCACCTGGAAGGGCCCTTCCCAGTGAAGTTGAAGTTTATACTCAAGTCTTGATTAGCACCAGGTCGCCAGGGCTGAGGGGATGTGCTGTAAAATGTAGACAAGCAAGAGGAGGTATTTGGGTGAGAATTGTCTTTAGCCTTAAGGAAGTCACGTTTCCAATGAACTTTAACCTTTCCTCATGCCTGGACAGGGACAAGGTATAGTTACTGCCAGGGAGTGACGGTCCAGTGACTTCTGGGGTCCTCTGTCTTCGTCCCTTAGGATCTGGTAAATGTACCGCCAGCATCCAGTAGGCCATATTACCGCATGCCACTTTCTCCTGTAAATGAGATATCATGTATCCCATGTGCAGGGAGTCTCAGGGCCCTTTAAT
Organism: Ctenodactylus gundi; assembly: GCA_004027205.1. Lineage (NCBI taxonomy): Eukaryota > Metazoa > Chordata > Mammalia > Rodentia > Ctenodactylidae > Ctenodactylus > Ctenodactylus gundi. The sequence goes on along the minus strand of PVKB01004189.1, from coordinate 136,912 downwards.
AGGAAACAGGCTGACATGGGCCTCTGGCCATCCTGTCACGCATGCACAATAGGTGCTCGTGTTAAGGGCATGAAGAGAACATTTTGTCCACTTCTCCTGGGCACCCGGGTTTTTATATGCAGTTCTTTCTCCTATAGACTTTTGTAAGCCCTGGATATTTACCTTATCAATGTTTTGTAACTCATAGTTATGTTTTCACAAGGGACAAGCAGAAAAACGTCAAACAGAATGACTAAGGAAACCATAGGATGAGTCTTTGTAACATTGGTAAAAATGCAACCAACAGCCATTATAAAACCTATAGATAGTACTTTCACCTATGCAGTGTTAATTTTATGCCTGGGGTGTATGCTTGATGACCATTGTTTTTGTTGTCTGGTGGGCTGGTGGGCTGGAAGCCCTTAACTCGATTGTAATGAGTCCAACCTTTTTCCATGCTCCATACCCCTGTCTCAGTTGTTACAAGCTCCTGGTTGGGCCCATGCAAGTTAGGTTGGAGTTTATCCTCAAGTCTTCATTAGTACCAGATCAAAAGGCTGGAGTTGATGTGCTGTGAACACAAGATGAGCGTTAGGAGGTATTTGGGTGAGAATTCCCTTTAGCCTTAAGGAAAACTTGGTTCCCATGTACTTTAACCTTTCCTCTGGCCTGGTGAGGCAGGAGGTACACTTAATGCCAGGGAGTGAAGATGCAGTGACTTCCAGGATCCTCTGCCTTAGTCCCTTGGCATCTGGGAACTGGAATGGCAGCATCCAGTAGGACATATTACCCCAGGCCACATTCTCCTGTAAAAGAGATATCACGTATGCCATGTGCAGGGAGACTGAGGTCCCTTCAATAGGAAACAGGGTGACATGGGCCTCTGGCCATCCTGTCATGCTTGCACAGTTGGTGCTCTTGTTAAGGGCATGAACAGAACATTTAGTCCATTTGAACTGGGCACCCAGTTTTTTATATGCATTCCTTTTCCCTATAGCCTGTTGTAAGCCCTTACTGTTTACCTTATCGATATTGTGTAACTGATACTTAGTTATGTTTTCACAATGGACAGCCAGACTAACATCAAACTGAATGACTAAGGAAACCATAGGATGAGTCGTTGTAACATATGTAAAAATGCAACCAACAGTCCTTTTAAGATGTATGGGTAATACTATGACCTCTGTAGTGTTAATTTTATGCCTGGGATGTATGCTTGATGTACATTATTTTTGTTGACTGGTTGGCTGGAAACCTTTAACTCTAGTGTAATGAGTCCAACCTTTTTGCGCAGTCCGTACATCTGTCCCAGTATTTAGAAGTACCTGGTATGGCGTGTCCCGGTGAAGTTGAAACTTGTCTTCAAGTCTTGATTAGCACCAGGTCACCTGGGTAGAAGTTATGTGCTGTGAATGCAAGAGGAAATATTTGGGTAAGAAATCCCTTCAGCCTTAAGGAAGACAAAGTGGAAGAGATAGAGAGCACATATTCCCTGAGGAACTTGTCCTTAGTTTCCATGGTTGGGACATCTGAAGATTCACCCATGTATGGCAATCCATACAGTGTTTCATATGCTGATAATCCTAGGTCCTTTCTAGGCTTTGCCCTGATTTTTAAGGAGGGCTATAGGAAGGCATTTGTTCCAAGGCCATTTAGTCTCTGCAATTAGCTTAGCAATGTGTCTTTTCAGAGTCTCATTCCTTCTTTCTACCTTCCCAGAAGAAGGGGGATGCCATGGACAACAAAAGTCCCACTTTATCTGTAGTGCCTTCATAACACCCTGTAACCCTGTTAACATGAAATGACCTCCATTATTGGAGTCCACATGTTCAATCATACCAATCCTGGGGATAATGTGCCCTAACTTCATCCGAATTACAATCCCTGCAGTGGCATTTGCTACAGGGTAGGCTTCTACCCATCCAGTTAGATGATCAGCTATAACTAATCAATGCTTTAGCCTTCCCACCTTTGGCATATCTGTGAAGTCCATTTTTACACTCTGGAAGTGCCTTATCCCCAGGGGTCTTCTCACTTGAGTTTGTTTTCTCAGAGTTGTTTTAATTAATCCTTTGGCAGATAATACAAATCCTACAAACCTATTTGGCTAAAGTATAGATACCTATACACCCACAGACTTTTTAAATTTATTTTTATTTTTCCCCATTTCATTGATATGCATAAGTGCAAAATTTAAGGTTTACAATGAAGTTGAGAAGTTTGTGTACCTACGTATCTTGTCAAAGTGACAAGGACTTTCCCACTCTCCTTTTGTCCCTTCCCCTCCCCTCCCCCCTCCCTCCCCCACCCTACCTCCCTGGTTCACTTTGTTTTTCTTTTTAAGTTCCATCAGAGTTGTGATCTGGGTCTCCCATATCAGAAAGACCATTCGATGTTTCATAGACTCTTAAACAGTGTGTCTCCCATAGCCTGTGCTCCCCAGTGACCTCCCTGCTGTAACTTTGACATTAATTCTTTCATAACAGGATTGCTAAGCATCTTTCTGCCATCATGCAGGACCCAGTTTCCCTTAGTCTTGAGAAACGTCTATCCCTCTCATCCTTCTTCTTTCGTCTGCTGTGAGCCCAGGCTTAGGAATGGCTTCAGGTACAGCTGGGATGAGACTGAGGATTCTGATCTCATCCTCCAGGGAAGCCTCCCTGGCTGCCTCGTCTGCCAGTCTGTTTCCCAAAGCCTGGAAAGAACTTCCCTTCTGAGGCCCATTTCTATGGGTAACGGCTATTTCTGCAGGTAAGAGATTTCATAAAAGTTCCTTGATTAGACCTTTATGAGCTAATTCTTTTCCCCAGCTGTTTATTAGTTCCCTTTCATTCCATACTTTCCAAAAGTGTTGACTATTCCAAAAGCATGCCTTGAATCTGTATAAATGGTCCCCTCAGTGTCAGTGAGCAGCTTTATAGCCTGATTCAGGGCAAAGAGTTTACAAGACTGAGCTGACCATTTGTTAGGCAGTCTCCCTTTTTCTGTAACAATTAATCTTTTCTATCTACCACTGTATATCCTTTATGTCTTTTGCCTTCCAAAACTCTGGACGAGACATCCAGAAAGAGTTTGGCCCTCCTGGGCGTAGCAACTCACTTAAATCTTGTCAGACCTTGGTCTGATATTTTATAATACCCAGGCACTTATGATCTAACTCTTTAGGGTCACCTGTTGTTTCTGACACTAGAAAGCTAGTGGGATTTAAACAAGCACCATGGGTCAGAACTAAATGATCCTTTCTTCAATAGTATTGCTTTATACTTTAGAATTTGTGCATCTGTTAACCAGCATCCAAGAGTGCTAGAACCAAAGCTGTAATTAGAGACTGTCCTAAGTTCTTCCAGCATGTTTCCGTCTTTCATTGTCCATTGGAGGGGGTCCAGCTTTTCTTTCAGCAGTTCAAGATAAAGGCTTTTAGCTTTATGTGCATAAGAGTCAATCAAGAGTCTACAATAACCCACCATTCCTAGAAATTTTCAGACATTTTGTCCTTGGCCTGGGATAATTCATCACTCCCTCAATCCTCTCTGCATTAATCCTTCATTTCCCCTCTAAGGTTATTGGCTTAGGGCCAACTTTATCACAGTCATTACCTTTATCCCCCCTCTCCCTTTCTGCCTTTGTCTGGTCAAGTGGTCAGGTCAAGATAGACAATGTAAAGATCCACCATCTTGAACAATGTGCCACTTCTACCACTAGGTGACGCTCACACCTATATGGGTGGCCATTTCCCCTTCATTTCTGTTTTCTTGAATTTGTTCTTTCTAATAAAGTCTAGTACATTAAGCTATTCACCTTAGACTGTTTCCTGAAGAGCCCAAGTTAAACAGACTCTAGGATAGGCTTCAAACTTACCCTAAAAGTTACTGGATCTCAGCCTCAGCTTCCTAAGTTCATAAAACCTTTGTAAAAGAATGCCCAAGGCCAGGATAGCCTTGGGGCACTTGGTTACCTAGTTACCGACAACCAGGAAGGGTAAACACAAATCAGGCATTCTTTAGCCTGGGGCAAAGTCAGGAAATTGTAGATAGCTGCCCAGTTACAACTAACCAGTCACTCGATGTCCCTTATACCCTACCAAGGCCATTAAAACACCACGCTCCTTTGGTCACATTCCAAAGACTCCTAAAAGTCATGATTGGGTCATGACAAAAGTTATGGCCACTCTGCCTCATCTGAGTGGTCAGCATCACCATCATGAAAGCTGTGTACTTATGATTGGTTCGATATGAAATGATAATGTGTACCTATGTCACGTTTCCTGTAACCACCCCTCCCCCTGTCCCATAAAAACCCTGCTCAGACTTTGATTTTGGCTTTCCAATTGGATCCACTGTGTTGGTTAACACTGAGAGCCCGAGCTTAACCCTGAATAAAAGCTCCTTGTTATTACATACATGTCTCGGACTCCTGGTGGCCTCTGGGGTCCCCGTGATCTGGGCATAACATTTCCTTGGGCAAAGCAGGCTTAAGATCTGGAAAGTCAAATATTTAGAATTAGGCTTACAACTAGTTTCAGGTTAGAATAGGAGGGCACACACATGAAGGAGGACATATACTGCCTTTAATTTCACTCTTCAACTCAGGTTATTTTGGAAAGATCCCTACTCCCCCTCAAGCATTTGTTGGGTATAAATTTTGCTCTGAGGTTGTCCTGAAGTATTAATATTTCTGTTCCTCTCACTCCCATTTGCTCACAACCAAGATAGAATACTTAACCCTTCTTCTGTAGCTCCTGTTTCTATGCTGGGAAGCATGTTTATTATCTATGATACTCGTTTCACGTACCTTGAGGGTATTCCTGTTGATCTTCCAGGGTATCATGGTTCACCTTGTGAATTATAAAACCAGTAAGGGAGAAAGAATAGTTCTAGCCAAGATACAATTTTAAGAAGACAAACAGAATAAAATGAAGAAAAGGGGCCTCAGGCTGCTCTGAGCTTCTAAAGCAAAGCTGGAAAAAAGTGAAATAAGGAGGCCACACACACGAAAGCAGGCAAACTTTGTTTTGCTGAGAGAACTTCTTTTTCCTTGGGTTAATTCCAAGAGGGAACAGGAGCTGAGTGAGTCATAGACTAAGTAGGGCAGAGTTTGCCTTTTGGGGATTGCAAGAGTGTGTGGGTGCACCCTTGGCTCTGTGAAGATGTTCAACAGGCCTGGCTTACCAAAGTCCAGTCTATGGCAGGTTTGCCCATGTGAAGTCACTCTGGTCTGTCCCCTTGCCTATCACAAACTGAGTTTTCAGAGGGAGCCTAATTTTTTGTTTGGGGGTAGTTGAGTGAGGCATGGCTTGGTCTTCACTAAGTAGGGGACCCCTCAACATGGAGCTATACCAAGATGTGGGCAGACAAAGTAGAAATTTGAAAAGCATTGAGTTTAGAGCTATTTGTAGCATAGCAAGGGGATACAAGATGAATACTAGGATGACTGTATGAGACCTAAAGTGGAATATGATGGAGAAGAAAGCAAAGAGAAAACCGAAGTAGGCACTGGAAAAGAACTCTGAATAGTGCCAAATACAGAAGGTGCTGTCTGTGGCTGAGTAGTTATGGGACTTGGAGGATTTCAAAATCACCAGTTTCTACATAAGTCAAAGGACTGGTGGTACAGACACACCACTGTAAAGTCAATAAATATATTGCAAATATCAGTACAGTAAATGAATTACCAACCTACTAACTCATTATTTAGCATAGTTGCCTCTTGGTATTAGCAAGAAAAATCTGTGAATACTCAAGTTTCTTATAGAAAATGATGGATGATGGAGTATTTGCATAGTGTAAGTAAAGTTCTAATTATTGTTCAAAAGACACTGACAGTCCCAACTGCTATTCCCTGGTATCCATGTGTGTGTGGGTGGGGGAGGAGGGCTGTACCATAAAATAAAGCCTTCTTTCCACTTTTTTGCCTCCAGAAATATTACTCAATATTTCCAAGTCTCATTAGGACAAGATATTTGTAATTGTTTTTTTTTTTTTTTTTGACATAGAATCTCACACCATACCTCAAGCTGGTCCTAAACTCACTCTATAGTCCAGGGTGGTCTTGAACTCACAGCACTCCTCCTGCCTCAGCCGCCTTATTGCTAGGATTAGAGGGATTTGCCGCCATATGCAGTTTAAGTGGTGTTGGACAATCAGACCCAGAGTCTCGTGCTTGCTAAGCAAATGCTTTAACTGCTGTGCTACTCCTGCAGCCCTGTAATTGTGATTTTCATGAGTACAAAGGCTAAATTGTATTCGAAGTTGCTTTCATATTAAATGCACTTTATTATACATCACTGAAAAATTGTCACTCCCTAGGAGCTAGTAACACCATCAGGCGGGCATTCGCTCCTACTATTGTATGTAAAACAGCAGGTCCTAGCTCTTATTAAGTCATTGCTTCATAGCTTCCCACTCCCCAGTAAAACCCTTCAAATATTCTATTCCTGTTCCTTTCTCTACCTCACTTGGTGAGCATTAATTACATCAGTATTTTTAACATTCTGAGATTTTTTTTTTGCCTGTTGATAAATATAGCACCTCATCATTAAGATCTCCCACTTCAAGATCATGCCTCTTGTGAAAATGAAGCCACATGAATAAGCCTCAAATGTGCTTAGCATGGCCTGTTGCCTTGGAGACTTGCTATACAACAGTGCTCCTGGAATTTCTTTACATTGCAGTTTCTCGGCTTTCAATTCTTCCTCATTTTACTCAATCTGGGATTCATATCATTTTTGGTTTTTCTAAACCATATTCTCAAGTAAGCTTTACTTCTTTTTTTCCAGAAATATGTATTTTTATTAAACTTCGTGCCTATCTGAAAATGGCTTTACTTGGCTCCTGTATCTATTAAATGATTTTTTTGTTACAAAAAAACTATGTTGAAAAAACATTTATTCTTTCAAAACTTCAACACATTGTTCCTCTTGTTTTTAGCGCTCATGTTTATAATATGATATCCTACTCCCCAAAAACTTTTAGGATCATACCTTTATCATATTGTCATGTCTTACACATATCTGTTGTTTTGCCCGGTTCTTCTCTTCCAATAAGGAAATAAAGGTTGGTGCTGAGTTGGAGCTAGGTGAGAGCTAGGAATTTAGCACACATCGTTGAGGTTATTTAGAGAGTAAAGTTGAATTTACTGTAAGAGAGACCCAAAAGCCCCTCACTGCAAGGGCGGCGGCGGGGAGGGAGGGGGGCCCTACCAGGGAAATCCCTCTGCCTACAGGGAATCTCATTATGGAGTTTTGGTTTTATCTCCAGGTGGGCCTCAGGATTCCCAGTGCCATCCAGATCAGTGATTTATGCAGCATTCAGGATAGCAGTTGGCCAAGTGGTGACAAGAGACAGTGATGGACAATTCAAGGCCTCCGCCCCCACCTTTGTTCCTTTGTGTGGGCAAAGCCTGCCAAGTTTTGTCTGCCCAAGATTGAACCAGAGAGCAGGGAGAACAAAGGAGCTGCTGGTCAGCTAAGTTTTAGTCTGTAGCTAGTGTCAATTTTCCAACTTAATTCTACCTTGCTCATTTTCGTATTTTATCCTGTGGCTCTACCTTCGCCAACAATACTATTCTGAAATTTTAGTTATTTGTCTGAGAAAAGGCTTTTCTGTACCTACTCTGCTGGACATTTATTAGGCTTTATAAAACCGAAAATATGATTTTATAAAATTCTGGGAAGTGTTCTATTATGTCTTTGATTATTCCCTTTCCTATTGTTTGTTACATCTTGTTGAATCTCTGATTAGACCTCTGAATAAATTGCCTTTCTGTTTTCTATTCCTTTTTCCAAATGTATTTAATGATTTCTATTTTCAATTTGTCACTATTTTTTTAAATATATGTGATACACAATGGGGCTTCCAGGCTCAAACACAGGGCCACTGGCTGAGGAGCTGGGCCTCTGTTGGGAGGCCTCCTCTGGCATGGGGGGAGGGGCTGCTGGGCAGGCGTGGGGGTGGGGCCTCTGGAGGTGGGCGGGGCCTCCAGCTGTGGGGGTGGGGCTTCAGTCCATGGGGACGGGACCACCAGCCTCAAGGGTAGGGGGTGAGTGGCACAGGGCTTCCAGGTGTAGAGGCTTCAGGCTTGTTTGGGCTGCCTGGGACCTTGCTATTCCAAGCATGGGCATGGGAGCTTCCACAGTCTTGCTGGTCTGGGTTTGGGTATGGGGGCCACCTGGGTCCTATTTTCAACTTTCACAAATATTTCTTGGGGCTGAAGGAATGCCTCAGTGGTTAAAGCACTTGCCTGGCAAGCACTAACTACCCGAGTTCAATTCCTCAGCACCACATAAGCCAGGCATGGTGGCACAGGCCTGTAATTCCAGGACTCGGAAGGCTGCAGGAGGATTGCCATAGATCCAGGGCCAGCCTGGGCTCTATAGTGTGAATTCAGGACCAGTCTGGGCCACAGACGGATATCCTGTCTCAAAAAATAAAATAAAATATAAAGAAATATTCACTATGGAGCCCAGGATTACAGGCGTGTGCCACCACGCCCGGCTTATGTGGTGCTGGGGAATCAAACTCGGGTAGTTAGCGCTTGACGTAGCACTTACTAAGCAAGTGCTTTAATCCCAGAGCCATTCCTCCAGCCCTTACTGTTCTTTCATTCTATGATCATATTCTGAGCACCATGTATGTCCACTGCACTGTGTCAGGCACTAAAATCTAAAGAGTGTCCAGTCGTATCTTAGAGAATTCTCCAGGAGTTTATAACCCACTATAGTGCTTCTGCATTTTTTAATTTTAAATTTTTCTAGCCACATGCTTTCAGAGTGGGCAGCCTTTACATCTACAAGAGTACCATTTTTCCCCATAGGAATACTTCCTGTAATTTGTTGTAGAAAAACTGTATAAATACTGGATTTTTAAATATGTTTTAGCAAACGCCTCTTTCCCCCATCCCCCCAGTTATTCTGATCAACAGTGTGAGCAACCTGGGCATGCATCTTGAAATCTATGGTCCCATTTAATGCCTAAAACTATGGCACAAAGCGGTAACTCTCTAGGTTTCCAGGCTCCTTGACCTCCATGGCACAGGAAATGTAGCAGGACACACCCTGCATGGGTAACAAACAATACATTATACACCTGTGGACTCACACACAGCAGATTCCCCTTCATGCTTATTTCCAGACACTGGGTTTTCTGATAGCTCTGTGCTCAGTCATAAATCCAGGAAGTTCCAAACCAGCCAAATGAATGCAGAGCAGCTCAGCTGAAACAGCTTTAAAAGCTGCCATCGGTAAGATCCTGTGGGATCTTCCATTACTGTCATCCCAGTAAAGCATTTGTAGTTAAAAAAAACACACCAGCTCTGGTGACAGACATATCCAAGGTCATATCCTGCATATGTCACTTATCGATAAGATTTCCCAGCTAACTTAATGTCTGAGTTTCATTTCCATCTTTTCATTTCTTTATAAAATTAAAATTCATCATCACAGTATGTGCAGTTGGACTTACTGGTCAAAGGCTATTGGTAGGTCTGTCACTGTTAATCTCAACTACAAAGTCTGAAAAATTACTGAAAACAGCTTCTGTCTTCACCATTTTTTCTCTCCCTCTCACAGCACCTAGAACACTGCTTCTTGGATCCCCAAGGAATTAGGAATTCTAGCCAAATTATTGCTTTCTTCCTTCTTTTTTTCTGCATCATCAAAGCTGATTTAACATGTAACAGAGTGTGCAGCTCCAAAAAGTCTACAAAACTCCTTTAAGTGTAACTTGATTCTTAAATGTGTGTGTCATTTAGAGCCACCAAAGGGCTTGTTAAACAACAAATCACTACTCTCAAGAGGTTCCAAACCAGTAGACTCTGAATAGGTCTGGAAACTTTCATTCATAATATGTTGGTAGTCTGGGGACCATCGTTTAAGAATTCCTGATACAAATCCTCTCAGGAATATATTAAGGAAGCAGGAAGTTACTTCTTGGTAAGTAAGGATGCTTTCAATGGCACTGCTTCTGACACATTCCCTCCACTGTTTGTGGTCTTTGGCTGAAGTTAGTTTTCAGATTTAAATAACAAGAGCCCTGTTAAAGTAAAATATACTACCTGTGACAAAGAACTCCAGCAGATAGGACCACCATTGTCATTTTATCTCAGACATTTCTCATTTTGATTTACTCAGGGTTCAGCAAACTTTTTCTTAAAGAGACAGAGAGTAACTATCTTGGGACCAAGACATACTGTCTGTTGCAAGTGTTCCACTCTGCCTTTGTAAACATTGGAGAAAAAAAAAAGACTAGCTCTATTTCAACATAAATTTAGGCCTCAGGTAACAATTTACCAATCCCTAGATCACACACTCAGGGACCCTAAGGAAAACCTGAGAGACAAAATCTGAATCATTTTTCTGGTTTTTTTTTTTTTTTTTTTGGACAGGTGGTTTAAATAAGACCCTTAAAAACGGAGTGAAATGGTCACCCTTGTATCATCAATAAAAGTGTAAGACCAGAATCCTTCAGGGAAAAGGTGTGGAGAAGAGTGAATGGGCTTGAAAAGAAACACACTTCCTTGACTGACTTTCCCTTCACCCTTTAAGTAACACGTTCAACTGGAAACTATGTAGTTCTGTTTCAAGTCTGACAGATACAAGGAAGAAGAAGCCATAGATAGACCCAGGCATAGTATGCCACCTGGAAGGTGGAGTCACTACAGATAAGACAGCTTAATCTTATGTCCCTGCCCCCAAGGTCAGTAGTAGAAAGACGAGCATGAGGCAAAGCAATTAGCTGTAACCCTGAGGTTTTAGATGGATTTGTTTTAATTTGACTTCTATTCCACAAAATTATCTGTCCTTCCATTGGGGTCTTCTTAAAACTGTTACAATGGGGATCTTCTATTTTGAATTCTTCTTTTCACCAAGGGCCACATAATCCTAGATTGTACATTTGGACTCAGAAATACAGGAATAGGTTGTTTTTCAGAAAAGTAGTTGGTATCGATTTCCCCTGATAATGTGTCAGCCTGCTTCTCTGGAGAGGAGGCTTGTATCCATGGGGGAGCTTGAGTTCGGAGAATAGAGAAACAGAAATAAGGGAGGCAGGTTGAACATCATCCCTAGCCTCAAACTGTGGCTTTACTAGAGGGCACCCAAGAGGCGTTATAGGACTCCAGATCTCTCCATTCCTTTATAGTCATTCTTTCACTTAAAAAAGAGGCAATTTCTTCTCACAAGAATGTGAGGGTGGCACACCTGTTTGGCTATTCGCAAGGTAGTATTTCCAGTCATTAGTCTGAGTCCTGCCTCATTTCCCACTCCAGCTCTTTGTAACTGGTAACTTCTAGCTCAGAATTCCTCTAATGCAGAGGCTGCCCAGTTGCCTCTTTCCCTTCTTCTTTCATCTGCGCTGTGAGCTGGAACATCCATCCTGGTTGTAGCTGTGAAAATAACCCCTTACATATTTGGTCTTTCAGATTTTTGTCAAAATTTGTGGTCAATCCTTTTCCCCCTTTTTAGTTGCTATGAATGTATTCCCTTTTATATGTCCTTACTGTCATTTCAGTGGGATTTGGAAAGAAGTAAAGACTGCCATTCTAAGGGGACTGAATGAATTTTAGATAAACCTGGCACTACTGAAGTCTGTTTCATGGCAAAGAGAATTGTGGCAAGAAGTGAGCCTATTTATGCTTATTTTTATGTAGTAGTTTCATCTTTCAAATTTTGCTCCCAGAAGTTCCCTTGGTATTCTAAACATTAAAATGTTGGTTGGCATACTCCATTACTAAATTATACATGATGCAAATTTAACAATTATATGCAAATGTTAATTGTTATTAAACTACTCATTAAAATCGGTATGCACATGTTTACAAAGTTTATAGTTTACAAAGCATTCACATATATCTCAGTTGAGCCTCATTATAAGCTTTTAAGGTGGATCTATCGGCCTCTTCTAGGTGCTTCATAGCCGTGAAGAGACTCCTTGACTTCTGCAGCCAATTTTCTTTTTTGTAATCTTAGAATAATAATAATAACTCTCTTGAATAGTAATGAAAAATTATGTAATACATGTAAACACTTAGAACAGGGTACAGTACATTAGTATTCAAGAACTATTAGAAAATGTTAGTATTCGTATTAGCAGTATTTTCTTTATTATTGTCCCTTATTCTCTCTCTTTTTTAAAAAACAGGGTCTGACTTTGTAGCTCAGCCTGGTCCTGAACTCCCTGTATAGCTCAGGTTGTCCTCAAACTCACAGCAATCCTCCTGCCTCAGCCTCCTGAGTGCTGGGATTATAGGCGTGCACCACCACACCCAGCTATTATGTGGTGCAGGGAAATGAACTCAGGGGCCTGTGACTGCTATGCAAGCACTCTAACCATTGTGCTATTCCTCCAAGCGTCTTCTCTCTTAAAGATGACAAAACTACATGGCATTAGTCAAGTCACTCAGACTCAATGAGAAAAGGATCCTGTATATGAATAAATGGGCTCTGATTCCAAAACAAGTTATTTCCAATATGCTGTTACTGTTTCGGCATAAGTTAGAAGGCTAAAGATCCTGAAGAGACTATTTAACTTGGAGATCATACAAGTCTCTCTGCTCTCCTGAAGCACTAGCCAATGATATCATGCTTTGCAGATCCCATGGATTGAAGTGAGGGGCATCTATTTAACACACATATCCAACCTCTTTTACCTGTGCTTCCTTAGTATTTGCCTAGGAAATCTTCTCTACGACATGCCACGGTAAGCAAACATTGCCACAGTCACTGAAGCTCACTGAGGATATGGACCAACTCATTCATTTTTGCATTCTCAAAGCAGTATAAATGAAAGGTATATAAAATTTCAATTTCAGCGATCTTAACTGAAGTTCCTTAAACAAAGGAGTACGACTGAAAATGCTAAACCCATGTACTCATTTTATAAGCAAGTGGACCTCTGGAGAAAATGACTTCACAAAACTAAGACTGTCACTCTGTGCACTCTTTAGGAAAATATAGGCCCCTTGTTTTATGTGGCTCTCAAGCGAGCTGAACTATCACCGTGTCAATCTATTTTAATACCTAAAACCAAAAAACAGCTAGAAATCTAGGTGGTCAAGAACTGTTCAATGCACACATTATCTTCCAATAGTGATTACTTTTGTTGTTGATCCTAACATGAGACTTGAAGATACAGATTCTAGAATAGTTTCTATTGTTTTTCATGTTTTCCTTTTGTTTCCAAAATGCTTACACATTCCAGATTATTTTCATGCACTCTTTCTGAAGCTGCAGAGCTATAGCATCAAAGCTTTCCAGGGCGTGGAAGTTTTGTGACGAGACTTATGTAGATGACATTAACAGGTTTGGCTACATCAAGGCTATTAATAATACTGCGTAGAAATAAACAAGTAATACTAATCATATGCATATTACTTTTACTCTTCTCCCTTAGATATTTTCATTATCCAATGTCACAGACAGAAGATAATTTTTATCAACAGAAGAAATAGAAAAAATTAAAATATAATTTTTCATCCTTATCACAAGTTGCCAGTAGGGCACAGCCAGATTGCACTGTTAAGACCATATATAGCATCTACTCCGTAATAAACTTTCAGTGAATATCAAAGTTAACATTAAAGAGCTTCCATCTCATGATAATAACTTGCATGAATTTTCTAGCAGATAATGTGATGTCTACATTGTAAATGTAATGAATGGACTGTTAAGGTTGTACTGATATTTATTTGAAATCATGTGCACTTAAGATGGTCAACAACCAGTGTGTTCATACTGAGAGTCTCTACTGACCAGAGTATGATGAATTAATGAACCAAAATCCCCATGTATTCTTGATAAAAGGATTTGAGAGTCTCACAGGATGTGAGCAAAAGGCTGGTTAAAGCTCTAACAGAGTAGACTAGTTAAGGGAAACCTGGCTTTTCCCAAGAGATGAGGGCAGAAGGTTCCTGTCAGAAGAACATGGAAGTGTGGCAAAGCTCAACGTGGGTGTTCTATCCTCTGTTTATTTCTCATTTCCAGCTACCCTCTGCCATTCCTTTGTACACTGCTCTGCCAGATAAAAAAGGCAGTATCCAGACCTATCTCTGAATGTTGACAGCTAGAGTAAACATCAAGCGGTCCCTTTCCGAGAATTGGGCACACAGGTTTGAGTTCAGCGCAGAATCACTCCTATGTCAACATTTCTGCTTCTAAGGAGTGGGTATAGTTTGATTTCCTTGGGAAGCAGGTACTAAGCTGAAGATTCACGTTCAGAAAATAATTAGACGTGGCTTGTGAAAACAACACCCTCAGTAGGGAGAGAAAGGAAAAAGACTGAGAGGAGGGGGAAGTGAAGTCGTGACGCAAGCTCTACGGTGGCCCTCACACAGCTCCCCAAGGAGCTCTGAAGCTCAGATAATATTTTAGAATTGTCTCAATTTGGGGACAAATGGGCATGCCGTTTAGATCCCTAAATTGAGTAGTCATAGCGTTCAAGTCACTCCAGAAAGGGGTCGTGATTTTTTTTTTTTTTTTTTTTGGCCCGGCTTACGTGGTGCTGGGGAATCGAACTCCGGTACTTAGCGCTTGCGTAGTGTTTGCTAGGGAAGCACCTTAACCACTGCGCCATTCCTCCAGCCCGGGATCGTGATCTTAAGCCAAGGGTTGCTCATCAACTGTGGCAAAGCTGGGGAGGAAGGAGGCTGACACGTCAGCTGCACATGTCCGGGGTACTCCCAGAAGCTGCGATCTGAAGAGGCGCTTGGATGGGAAAATACAGCACGCCCCAACAAGGTCGAAGTTCGGTGCAGCCGACTATCAGTTTAAACACAAACCTGCCTTGTGATGTGAAGTACGTACTGACCTTCCCCTACGCCATCACGCATGCGGCCTGTCTGCAGGCAGAAGCTTTTGTCCTTGTCCAATGCCAGACTTCAAGACAGGGACCCAGCTGGCTGCTAGAACCCCCTGCAGGCTTCTAGCTAAGAACCTGAAGTACTTCACAATTCCATGTGCCTCTCACTGCGTAAGCTCTCTCTCTCTCTCTCTCTCTCTCCCTCTCTCTCTCTCTCTCTCTCTCTCTTCATATATATATATATACATATATATACATATATATATATATACATATATATACATATATATATATATATACACACACACACACACACATATAATTTTCATGAACACCTCATGCCAACTCTGTGCCTGTGCCTTAAGTAGTTTTTCACCTCAAAAATGAGAAAGAGAAGGGACCAGAGGAAATGAAGGGACCATAAGCGCCATTTCTACTGTCACTCAGAGAATATAAGTGATCCAGGCTTCCGGGCTGCCTCCGGTACACAACCAGTCTTGCTTATTCTCCTGTAATTTTATTATTAAAAATAATAATATTTTTTATGCCCAAGTGTTTCCTGAGGAGGAAAGCACACCCCATGCAGCTCAAAAGGACCAAGTATCAGCCACAGAGTATGTCCGGTGCTAGTGTGAAGTCAAGTTACTTAAGAAGGAACAAACTCTCCTGGAGGGCTTTTCTGGTTCCAAATACAAGTACGGTCTCTGAACCAATTTGGACTATTTGAATCTGTCTTCACTTTATACTTCTCATATATGAAGAGAGTTTGTGAGGTCAACTACACAAAAGGAGCTCTCCCTTGGCTTCAAAAACCCTAGACAATAATTTTATCTCATCTGATTGGGAGACAGATCTTAGAGACCCCACCAACAAGTTGAAATGGTTCGACCACAGGGTCTTTAAGGCCCCTTCTAACTAAAAAGTTTGATCCACAAAAATGTGCTATGAAAGTCAATAGTAATTAAAGGGAGTTGAGAAAAAACAAGAATATAGATACAACGTGAATATAAAGTGTTATGTGTTACTGTAAAAAACTGGATGCGGTTTTTACCTGTGGTTTAGATTCCTGAGATGGAATTAATTCCTTTATTTCATAAACTTGACTGTGTCCTAGATGTTTCACTGCATTTTAAAATTAAAATGCAGATTGGCTTTATATCTAAATCCTGCTTGCTTCCCTCCTACCCTATCTCATCTTCACACTTTTAGACTTGGTGATGATGAAAATACCAAGGACATCCTCAAAGAGAAGGTTACTTGAAGCCGCTGCCACTCAAGTGTACCCTTTGAGACTGTCACCGTTTTGCTTTGCCTTTACCTGTGCCCCTCCATGCCCGTGGCACTGAAGTTTGAGGAAGCTTGGGAACAAGTTATATCTGAGTAGGTAGATCATAGGCAGATTATGGAATCCAATTCGACATGAGAAAAACATAGTCAAGTGCAATCTCTCTGTCCTATTTTATATTAAGAGAATCTGATGGATAGAAGATACGGTGCTGGAAGGCGTCAGGGACACAGACCTAGTCCCTCAGTCCAGTGGGGAAGAGAGAGAAATTTATAAATACTGAGCACTGCTGTAGCAATGATTAGCAGCTTAACAAATGCAGAGAAAGTGTGTGTGGGTGAGAAGACTAGCTACCACTTACTAGATATTTGCTGGAAGGATGTGCTTCAATATTATCTTTTCATTCAATCATTCCAAAAACTATATGTGGAAAGTATATTATTGTTACTCTAACTTGTTTCTGAGAAAACTGCCTCCAACGGGCGAGGTGCTTTGCCTCAGGTGATTCAGCTAACATGTGGCAGAGCCTGAATTCACACTCAGATGTTTTTAACTTGAAGTCATTTACTGCCACTTACTATGCACTCCTGTCTCTCACAAGGCAAGTGCTCACTCTTATGAATTAGGAGTTGGGGGCAGGATTTATCATAAATGGGAAGGTTGGCTGCATCACACAGCAAGACATATATTATGGGCAGAAGGAATTGTCCTAGCAAAGCTAGAGAACAGAAAAGTCCTGGGACTCTGCGGTGGCAATGGGAAGACCCAAGACACCTATATGGGGAAAGGACAGTATATTAGAGGGTGAAAAGGAAGAACTAGAGAAACATTTTTATGAGGAAGAGTAGGGACAGTTTGAATACAGCCATGATATCAATCTGGCAGCAGCATACTTATGAAAGTTTTTTTTTTAGCAAATCTGTATACAACTTTGAAATTCAACATGATATACTTCATACACACACACACAAACACACACACACACACACACAGAGAGAGAGAGAGAGAGAGAGAGAGAGAGAGAGAGAGAGAGATAGAGAGAGAGAGATCTGTCCCAGCACCGAGCTCAGCATAACTAAGCTCAGTTGAACTGAGCCTAATACAGTTTTAAGTTAAAGTAGTAGTTCTCCAGCTTGAATATCCAAAAGAAGAATCCCCCTGGGAAGCTTGCTAAAGTCTAGATTAATGGGCTCCAGCCTCAGAGATGCTAAGTCAATAGGTCTGGAATGTACCCCCAAAATTTGGCTTTCTAACCAGCTTCTGGGCAATGCTGATACAGTTAGTCTAGGGAAACACTCTGTCCCTGCCACTGGTATATAATTGGATGTGACCATAATGGGATTACTGTAAGTTCAGCATTTTAATATTACAATCATCATCTTCCTGCAATCCATGTCACATATTTTTGCTGCTGTCTCCAACTTTGTCCTTTCTTTGTTGTGCTCAAAGCTCTTGGCTTAGCCATTGTAGCCTCTCAAAAACATGAGTCTGGTCAGGTCACTATCCTGCGTAAATGCCTTTGTGTGTTGTGTAGATCCTGTGTATCTCTCTGAAGGAGTCACATTGTCTCATGACTACGTCTAGAGTGCTAATCTTGCCAAGACTCATTCAAAAAGACTTAATTTTATTAAAAGCATATTTCTCCTCCAGTTGATAGCCTCAAAATCAGTGGCATAAAAAAGTCTTTCAAGACTTTGGACAATATCCTTGAAAGGCCCCTGTAGAGCACTCTGGTCTGGGGACATGATTGAGCCCTCCAGTAAGCTAGAAGCTCCTAAAAGGCAGACCAAGAGTTTTGGCATTCAGTGAATGAATATACAAAGTAATCATTTTTTTGAACCTGTGTTATTTCAGACCTAGCAAGAATTAACCATCACACTTGCTCTTCTTAGAGCAAAAGATTGTGGACTCTGTCGGAGTGTGAGCTACAGTGGGAAAAACCCACAAATAGCCTGAAAAAAATGACAACATACCATTAATAAGTCAGAATAAGCTGTATCTCTTTTAGAATTTTTTCATCTGGGCATTAAGAAGCACAAAAAAGTGACCATTTTGCCTCCCTAAAGAGTATATTTTTTAACGGGCACTTTCCCAAAAGGATATTTCTCCCTCCATTGCGTTTTGATCTATCCTGATGTAATTTAAAGTTTGAAGGTGGGGTCTGACCTTATCTGTCAGTGGCAGAGCCGTTGTCTCATGGAAATGCAGTTTGAAACTCATTAATAGTGTAGCCTGTATATTATAACTTAGAAGCTCTGGGTTATCGATGCCTGTAATTGCTATGGAAACTGGGTTCATATGAACCATTCAAAGAGTCTGCCTTAAAAAAGAAAATAAAAGAAGCAAAAGAAGGCTTCTTGGAAGAATGAGCTATTTAGTACTCAGAACGCATAGACTGCTTCAGTGATGCAAAAATGCTCTGCCTACACAACAATAAAAACAATTCTTTTTATTGTTAAGAATAATATATAACCTTGTATTTGAGAACTGTGTTTATACTGGAGGAGAAGATTGTCTGAGGTACCTCCCCTTACAACCTCCACAATGCCCACACAAGGATGCACAAACACAAACACACCCACAATTTTCAGTTTTCTCCAGATCCTTTGCAGCTCACATTTTGAAATCTTCCAAAGGCTTTTGCCCACCCAGCTCGAGCTTTTGCTGCAGTGTAGACTCCAAAGGTCTCCCTGATTTCTTACGTATTCAGGGTTGGAGCTTTCGGGAGGTGATTAGATCATGAGGGCTCTAATTCCATCAATTGATAAGTCCATCGATGTGGTCACAATTTAATGTCACTATGATATATGTAATGTCATAATCTGAGGTTATGTAAACTTAGAAGTGGGGACCTAATAAAAGGAAGTGAGTCTTGGCGGTACGACTGAGGATTATATCTGGCCCCTGGCCCCTTCCTCTCTGGTCCTTTCTCTCTGTTTCCTAGATGACATGAGGTGAACAGTTTTCTTTGACCACACTTTTCCATTGTGATGTTTCTGTCCACAGGCCCAAAAGCAGTGACACTAGCTACCTCTGAAAGTCTGAGCCAAAATAAACCTTTCCTCCATTTTTTTTTTTTTTTTTTTTTGAGTCAGGGTTTTACTCTGTAGCTAAGGCTGTTCCTAAACTCACTGTGGAGCCCAGGCTGAACTTAGACTCACAGCAATCCTGCCTCAGCCTCCCAAGTGCTGGAATTATAGGCGTGTGGCACCACACCCAGCTTAAGTGGTGTTGGGGGATCCAGCTCAGAGCCTCACGCTTGCGAGGCAAGAGCTTCGTCCTGTGCTCCTTGTGTATGCTAGGTATTGTGTTACAGTGACAGGGAGTTCACTAGCAGAGCTGCTACATTGTGGACATTGGTTGAGAGCTCAATTGCTTATCCTTCTCCTTGAATGTGTCTAACATGTCACATTCTGTCATCTATGCGCTGAACTTTCTAATTATAAAATCAGAGTGCTTCTATCTATTCTTCCTCAAATTTGGACTTTGAAGGCTCCATCCTTCCTCCCTCTTTGCCTGCATTTCACCCTACTCACCACAGTGTGGTGTTGTGTTGGGGCGACACAACAGGGTGAGCATGTCCTGGACGGCAGGGACTCCTCAAGTTGACTCCCCATCCCCAATGTAGAACTTGTGTCATTCCCTCCAATGTTTCCATCTTTCTTTTCTTCACATCCTCACATGTGGTTTACGTTTCCCAGTTTCAGACGGCCATCATATCTACTGTTCAGCTACGATGTCAGTTCTTTCCCATCCTCTAGGCAGTGATCTTCCTAAGACACCCATCAGATATTGCCACACTCTTTTCAAACCCTTCTCTTTTGCATCCACCAACCTCTGCCCCAACTCTTGCCAAGTGTGAGTCTATCGTTCATCTGAGCAGGACACTGCATTTCTTCTGCTTTGGAGCAGAAACCCATCACCAAGGCTGAGCTCTCTCTGTTCTGTCCTTCAAGCAGAAGGAACTCAGAAGAAAGTTGTCCCCTTTGGAAGACTGGTGCTCATTATACAGGTATTTGGAGACTACCAATTTTCATTCAAATCTGTATGCAATGCCAACCAGAACTCTCACTCTCTTTTAACACAGGCATCCTCATCCTTTATAAACATCATTTCAGAACCGTATCGGCCCTTCCCCAACACCCCTCCCACCCCCCACCCCTTCCCCCCCACACACACTGTTTTGTTCACCCTTCTGTCCTTCCCACGGGCAACTGCCCTAAGACATTGTGACGCTTAGTGTGAAAACATGCTCTCTTGTTAGAAGTAATCAACCGATGTGCAGCATCTGTGTGCCAGTGAAAGACTCAGGTTCCCTGCTGACCATATTCTTGGAATGACAAAATTTTGGAAATCAATAAACATTAATCCCCCTTTAAACCTTTAACACATTAAAAATCTATAGTGTATACATTAAGAAGTAGATTTATAAAAGTAATATAATTTTGGAGTGATGTCAAGAGCCGGATTTGTGATCAAGAATTAAGCCCAGAAACACCAAGCAGATATTTTCCACAAAACATACTGATTTCTAACACTGCAGTTTATTTGTTCAAAGGCCAGGTAACTGACAAGTAACTTGCTGAATTATGTGCTCTAAACAACGAAGTGTGTGACAGGCAGCTACTTCATTCCGTTCATTTCGGCGGCACAGGACTTGCGGGGGGTCTTGGAGGGGTCTTGCAGGGCTCTTTCCATCAGCTGGTTGTGTGGGCTGGTCTCTTCACAGTCGTTTCAGGTACTTGGTCTTCCTCTTAATTTTTGGAACCAAGGTCTTTCCATTGCTATCTTCTTTTTCAAGATCACGGCAGAGCAACTGCCTGGCAAACCTGATGTTACGGCCCTCGTTGGAGTGGATTTTTCTTCTCATCTCAAAGAGCAGTTCTTTCCGTAGCTGACTTAAGCTTAGCTCACTAGACGAGTCAGAACCGGAGTCTTCCGTTTCTTCCTCGCCTTCAGCCAGTTGCGGCTTGTGGGGGTTGAAGAGGTGGATGGCGGCTAGTTTCTTCGCTAAAGCATCAGCTGTGACTGCTTCTTCTTGGATATAGTCTTTGTTGTCTTTTTTGTTACCTTGATCTTTTTTAGGTCCCTGCGTGCCGGCGTATGATGTAGTCGGTTGGTTTCGGGCATACGAGGTACTCGGCTGGTTTCGGGCATACGAGGTACTCGATGTACTCGGTTGGTTTGCTTGCGCCGAGTCCGAATCTTTATGTGATCTTTGCGTGGCACGAATGTTGGACTCATCCCATCTCTGATTTTTCTTCCTCCGGGAGCCTTCAGAGCGTCTAGACGAACGGGACACAGAAGTACTTGTCACCTCTTTGTTCTTTAAGATTCCTTTGATTGGCTTCTGTGAGGTGTTCTGTGTTGCCATTTGGGGAAATAGGGTGGTGCTCGGACTGGTCTAAGGAGCCGCCCCCTCGCCGCGGGTGTTCTGGCTCCTCGGGCTGAAGCTGCAGCTGCTAGTGCGAGGGTCCCAGTGTTCTAGAAGCAACGAGAGCGTCACAAAGGACACCTCACACAGCACATCTCAATGCTTCTCTTCCCTCCTCCATCACTGCTGCCATCCCAGCCTAATAACTAAGGCTGATGTTTTTTTTTTTTTTTTTTTTTTTTTTTTTTTTAGTAAGACAGGAAATATCCGTTTCTGGCACATGAAAAGTGGAAGCATTGTTTTTAGAGCACCTCCACGCCTATTTGTGTACAGGGAAACAATGTAAAATGTATTGCTTAGTATCAGAAACGTGAAAGTCACTACTTTGGTTGCAAAGATGGAAGGCCCCCAGCTAGAAGCTACTACTTTTTTTTTTCTTTCCTACCATTATCCACACGTTCCCCTGCGCATGCGCACACACACCACATTCTCCCTCTCACCTGCACTCGCAGAATACGTCTGCCATCAGCCTCTCACACCAAGAAACCTGTGTGTGATTGGGAGTTCCTTCACTCTCAATCCAGCCATACCATGCTGGCTTGTGTATTTCAAAGCACTCGCGTGTCCCGGCTTCAGACAACCATCGTACCTATTGTTCAGCTGCCTTTTTACCTCTTACCCATCCTCTAGTCAGTGATCTTCCTAAGACACCCATCAGATATTACCACACTTTCTTTCAAACCCTTCAGCGTCGGCCCACTGTCCTTACTATAAAGAATAAATCCAGGAAGAGGCCACAAAGGCAGCTGTGTGTTGTGCTCAGTCTTCAAAGGAATCCACCTGAAGTTGTCTGCTCACAGATCTCTCCACTCTACCCCCACCTTTCTATTCTGGCCTTTCAGCTCTGGGATATTTGTGACACTTCATACTCAAGAGCATCTTTCCTGGTTTCGTCTGAAAACCAGAATACCCTTTAAGATTCAGTTCAATTATTATTGCTCTAGGGGGCCATTTTTTATCCCCTAAAGTAAAGAGTCCTTCCCATGCCTTCATGACATCTCCTATTCTCCTCGACAGCATTAGGAGTCATTTGTAATATATTGACAATATCTGTGTTGATAAATGTCACAAGGGGAAAAAAAGTTAAAAATTTTTTTATTGGTATATGTTTCAGGTATATAATAACTACTTTAACTTTGGGGAACCAGCACAACGCATCGTAGGTTGACTTCTCCCCACTACCTCTCTTCCACTCTCCCACAATTTCCTTCTCATTTCCCCAAAGTCTGTCTCCCTGCTTCCTCTCATCTCTCTTTTGTTTTGTTCTTCAAATTGCTTCTTTTTTTGGGCTTCTAATGCAAGAAAAAATATGTGATATTTAACCTTGCACGTGTGATTTATTTCACTTAGTATAATGGTCTCAAGATGAACTTATGTTTATATAAACAACTCAATATTTTTTGTTCCTTATGGCTGAATAATATTCATTGTTTATATATACCACATTTCCTTTATCCATCCACCTGTTGATGGACATATAGGCCACATTCATAATTTAGCTATTATGGATCATCCTGCTTCTGAACACAGCTTTGTGTGTATCACTGTAATGGGATGCATTTATTTTTTTGACAGATACTCAGGAAAGGTATAGATAAGCCAAATGAATTTTTACTTTTTGTTTTTTTGAAGAATTGCCATGTTTATTTCCATAGTGTTGTAGTAGTTTACATTTCCAGCACTAATTTAGAAGGGTTCCCTTTTCCCCACAACTTCTGCAGTATTTGTGTGTGTGTGTGTGTGTGTGTGTGTGTGTGTTTTCTTGAGTGACTCCTTGATGATAGCCACTCTTTCTGGAGTAAGAGGGAATCTCAATGTTGTTTCAATTTGCATTTCACTAGTGGCCAAATATGCTAAACTGTTTTCATATTCTTAGTGATCATTGCACTTCTTTTGGGAAGTGTCTATTCATTTCAAATGCCTATCTTTTAGTTTTCAGAGTCTAAGATTTTTGGGGTTCTTTATATATTCTAGATATTGTTCCTTTCTTCCGGTACTATTGCTTAGTAATGTGACTAGCGAAAGCTTCTTTCCACTATGCATATGTCTCTTCACTTTGTTAGTTGTCACCCTTGTTCTGCTGAAGCTTTTAAAAACACACTTTGATTATGCCACTGAATACAGCACCACTGAAAACCACAGAAGTGAGGCCAAAGTCCAAAAAGAAGGGAAAGAATAACTAAAAATAAGAAAAGAAAGAACAATTACCCCCTGCATTATTTGTTTCGGGTATCTCCGGTTCCAAAGCCCTGAATCCTGCTGAGGTCTGGATTTCCGGCTGACAGGCTCCCACCATCTCTGCACTGCCACCAGAATGACTCAGAGCTCAATCAAGCTGGAGGTCCAGGGCTGCTCCCAGGTTTTTTCCCCCATTATATTGGTATGTATAAGTGCAAAATTAAAGGTTTACAATGGAGTTGAGCATTTTGTGCACATACATATCTTGTCAAGGCCACAAGGACTGTCCCGCTCTCCTTTTGTCCCTCCCCCTACTCACCCCTCTCTCACTCCCTACCCTACCCCCCTGTTTCACTTTGTTCTTCATTTTAAGTTCCATGACATAGTTGTGGTCTGGGACTCTCATATCAGAGAGACCATCCGATGTTTCACCCTCTGCTTCTGACTCACTTCACTAAGCATGATAGTCTCAAGTTTCTTCCATTTGCCTGTAAAAGCCTGCATGCTGCTGGACTTTACAGATGCATACTATTCCATTGTGTATAAATACCACAGTTTGTGTATCCAGTGGTCTGTTGATGGGTATTTTGGTGACTTCCATGTTTTAGCTATTGTTTTATGTGCAGGTACGCTGCTCTAGGCAGGTCATGGAGGTGGGCACTCCAATTCTCTTCTTTGGACTTGCCAGCAGATGCTGCACACACTGCCTGTGATTCCTGCTCCGTGACTCAGCACTGCACCTCCTGGGCCAATCTTCAGTTCACAGTTCCCAAGCTCTAGGGCCCGACAGAATGATGACCCACCATCTCTTCACTCCCCACCCCATTCCCCCTCCCAATCCTTGCTTCCGCAGCAGAGCACTCTGACCTGCCTCAGGGTGCCATTGGGACACCAAGTCCCCAAAACTCAGGGCACTCTTCAGGCCCCCAACCGTGCTACAATCCTCCTAGACTTTCACTGTTTTTTCAGTCCACTGGCAGGCTCAGTATTCGGCATCCCAGCTGCTGCGCCTGCTCCCTGGCTCCCAGTCTCTTTCTACTTGTATGGGAGCCTGCGTGCGTGCACTGTGGACACTCACAGCTTTTCCTCTGGTCCTTTGGTCCACTCAGGACCCACAATCCTCTGCCTTTTGAGGTTACTGTGTAGAGAAAATTCCTTTACTAAATCTCTGTCCTTCAGCCTTACTATGTAGTCACTGAAAAAAAAAAAAAAAAAAAACCTTTCACTATCACGATCTTGGCTCTGCCCTCAGTTCAGGCTTATATACTTGTGGATTGGTATTTTTATATGGTACAAAGTGACTAAATACATTAAGTTTATTAATAAACATGAAAAATTTCATGATGAGACAATAGTATGTACTTGTAAGAAATAGGGGATAATACGCTCAAAATCTGCTAGTCTATACAGACTGCTGGAACAAGACAGACGAGTCGCAATTATCTATAGTTTTGTCTGTAAAAAAGATTATTTGTAGTCAAAAATTATAAGCAGAATATGTAATTAATGCCACTATAAAGGTGAGAAAAACATGATCTTATATGAAAAATATGTAAAGAAAGTAATACATTTTGAATAAGGAAAAGGACACAGATATTAAGATATATATTTAAGAAACAAAGTAAATTTGCCCTAAAATAAGATGATTATAGTTATTCTACAATGACAAAAAGAAAAACAGCAAGATGAAAATTAAATGAGTACGAAAATTTGCAAGTTTATAGAGAAAGAATTTTAGGTGGTCAAACTGCTACTATTGGATGGATTTATTTATAAGTGCTTTTTTCCACTTTAAGAGTTCAATAATGTCTTCATGCAAATCCCCAATTTGGTTTTCTCTCAGTTAGGAGGACAAAGTTTTGTCAGTTGACTATAACATGTTTTTACTTGCTCAGCACTTCACTAAATAAATGATTCCATCTTATGTATGTTTCATTTTCTTAAGCCTAGAAATGTTCTCTACTTGTTGCCATCTGAACTCCAAAACATTTTTAGCCAATAATCTTTGTTCTCCTTTTCTTCATAGACATTCCTCTCTCTCCTTAACCTAACTTTAATCAGGCTTCTGTGCATCAGGGTCAAGTCCAATGTCTTTCGCTCTGGACAGGACCCCCTTAGGGTCGTTCCTATACCTAATGTGGTAGTTTCCTACTGAGAACAGCCTTCTTATTGTCTTCAAAAACTATCATGAATAACTTTTTCTTTTAAAATTAAGTGCCTTTTCTGTTTCAATTATCTTCACTTTTATGTCTTTATGGCATTACTCTATCACATTGTAGGCATTATAGAAGTATTCATGGAAAGCAAAATAGTGCATAATAGGGCATTGAGAGAATTGAGATTTTTGAGTGGAGAAAAGGGGAGCTTCAGAGCCTTTTACACTTAGTTACAAGTTGTCCAATCAGTCATGTGGGTATATGTGGATTTTGGAGATTGTTACAAAGAGTGACTTTGGAATATTTTCTGTCCTTCACAGGCTGCAACATTCTTTGAAAAAAAAAAAAGAAAAAAAGAATTTAATATCCAGTTTCACATTTTCCCCTCCAGGTAACATTCACAAGACTTTTTTTCCCTTCTGATAACACTTTGCTTCCTCTCCTCTCCCTCAAGGTCTTTCTGCATTTTAGAGCACAAAGAAAGGCATGAAAGAACTATAAAACTTTTACAAGGGTCTTAAGTACCTTAAGTTCAAGTTGTCCTATATTCTCCAAAGACTTAATAACTTCAAGAAGCCTACAATAACTTTAAAACTCTCTTATTCAACCAAGAAAAAGAATGTCCTCACACCACATTCTATGGAAAAACTGTGTTGCATGATGAGGGCTTTTAAAGATTCAAAAGCTGATATTCAAGGCTATAGGAACATAATTCATAATGGCAGAAAAAATTTTATTAAAAATTTCATTATTCAGAATACTTCAGGCTACCCTTTAAAAAGCTGACGGAAAAGGCATCACAGACAAGCACACACATAATTTGTCTTGGCACAGTGGACTTGCACATGTTTAGCTAGAAGCAGGATATTTGAGAAAGTGCTGACTCCAATGCATTGAAATTTTCCTTTCGTGTACACAGCACCCGTTCCTACATACTGTGATCAAAATATAGAGTCAATGATCCAGTAGTATTTGCAAGTTTTGAAACTTGCCATTCAGATACACAATGACAACCTGGGATACTGTAGGAGCTTTGTGATTTGTGACCTATTACATGAAATGCAAACAAAACATTTAAAAACGACATCACAAAGTCTTACAGATTCCAATTGCACATTATTTTAAAATGTTTTTTTTCATCTATTACTTGTTAATTTCCTGCTATTACATTGACTTAAAATTAAATTTTGAATTCTGGTTATCAAACAACATCTCCATCCAATCAACACAGGAGGCTCTGTCTTTTATTATAAAGCCTAAAAGTTTTAAAAGATGTGGAATCTTACCAACATACTTCTTTATACAATTCATGTTTATTACCTCAGGATAAAGACTGAATAGAAGCCTGATTTTCACGCACACATATCTCTCTCTCTCTCTCTAGATTAAAGCTTTCCCAGTAGATGACACATTACATGCAATTTAGATACAGGCTTACACATTTCTTCTTTTGAAAAATATTTTATGGTCCATTCATTATACTTCTAGTAGGAGAGCCATCACTGGGAATGCATAAAAAATGAAAATGAGGTTGTACTTCAATAGGCTTCAGTAGGTTCATAAATGGTATCTACATCTGAGGGGCCATATTGTTCTGCCATGCAGTTTTCAAGTGAATAAAAGCACGTATAGATGATTATGTCAGTCAACTTTCTGTTACTGAAACAAAACCGTGAGGTAATGATCTTACAAAGACTATGTTACCTCACAGTTTAAAGAATTCAGTCCTTGCTCAGCTGGTCCCATTATAATTTGGGCCTATGGTAAGACAGTACACAATGTTGGGGATTTGCACGGTTAGGTAGCGGTCATTCATCTCACGGCCAGGACTCCAAAAGAGAGAAAGAAAAGGACTGATATCTCACCATCTCCTTTGAGAGCATGCCCCCAGTGACTTAAACATCCCAGTAGGCCCCACTTCTTCAAGTTCCACCACCCCTCACTAGTAGCACACTGGAGACCAAGACTTCGACAGATAGGTTTGTTGTGGGGGAGTGGGGAGATACTCAAGGTTCACATTAAAGCATTAATATTTAAAATGCAATTGGGACCTATGGCTGCATGTTGTATAGAATTACTATTATAAATCACAGCAGTATATTGCCTACAAATTTTTCTCTTCCACGGAGAATCACATCATTTCTCCTATACAGACATTCTTCAGATGGCCTAAGTTCATTCAAAAGGAGAAAAGAAATTTTCCCAGCCAAGAGAAAAGAAATTTTCAACCATAGGTAGGAACCTAAGAAACCAAGGGAAGACATCCTAGCCTTACCACTGAGTGCCATTAGTGAGAGATTAGTGAAACACCGAGACGGAAGTGAGCTCTTCTTGGACCAATCATGTTGCTGAAAGTCATGCATTGATACATTTGAGAATTGGCCACTGTCTTAATTAGTTTCTGGTCACTGCGACTCAATATCAAACATGTACAAATCAGTGGAGGAGACGTTTATTTTGGCTTATAGTTTCAGAATGTCTCAGTTCATTCACAGGTGAGTGGCTAGGAAAGAGTGGGAGCAGATGGCAGGGCCAGGCCCAGGGCCAGGGCCAGAGGGGGAGCTGGAAACAGAGTTCCTCATGGCATAGAAGAACAAAGCCATGCCTTGGAGGAAGGGTGAAACCAGAGCACGCCATTTGGGTCAAGCCTCAAGTGACCGCCCCTTCCAGCCAGGTCTCACCTCCCTCAGAACCTATGAGGCTTTGGGGGTACACTGAAGACCCAAAGCACAATATTCTGCCCCAGCCCACTGAGGACTCATGTTTACCTCCCTATGGAAAATGCATTTAGTCTTTTTTAAAGAGTTGTCAAAGCTGAATAGCTCCATAACTGCTAAAAGTCCAAAATCAAGGTCTCCTTTGAGTTGTAAGGCAAACTCTGAGCTGTGAGCGCCTATGAAACCCAAACAGTTAAAACAATGGCACAGGGTAAAGATTCCCACTCCAAAAGGGAGAGATAGGAGGATAAAAGGCAATCAGATCAAAACAAGTTCCAAACCCAGCAGGGCAAGAGTTAAAATCTGTATCTCTGGGTTCAGAAACCAGAATTAATTGTGGCAAGATAGGAACTTCAAAGGGCTTGGGTGGCCCCACCCTTACAGCATTGCTACTGGCTGTAACCTCTACCTTTCCTCTACTGGGCCAGCTTTGCCCACAGCCTGTAGCTTTCCTCTGGGAACAATCCATGCTCCTGGCTTCTCCAAAATGTTGGGCTCTCTGTTGTACCTGAGACTTCTCCTTTACAACTTCACACACTTCATATCCTCCAAGGCGTTCATCTGAAATCTGGGTGAAAGCCTCCATGACCTACAAGTCCTGTATTCCACTAATCTGTAAAGCAAGAACTGTGTGGACATCACCAAGGTCCACCTCTGTCTTGAGCAGTAGTCTGTGCCCTTTGGAGAAATGCTGACCAAGTGCCTGAGTTTTAGATGATGGAACTCTGTGTGGCTGGATTCTGGAAGACATTTTTTTTCCTTTGGCCCTGGAGTATACTTTTCAAAGCAAAGACTTTTGCTTCTCCACCCTTGAGCTGGTAAAGGGTAGGGTCTTGTGGACTTCCGAGAGGGCCCTCAGGCATCTTTTTCTCCTGTTTTATTGATATGTATAAGTGCAATATATAAAGGTTACATTGATCTTGAATATTCTGTGCACATACATATGGCAAAATTATCAATCCTTCACCTATCCCTTTTCCACCCTAACACCTCCCCCATCCCTTCCAGTTACCATTATTGCCCTCAATTAGTTCTATGAAATAATTGTGATCTGGATTTCTCATATTAGAGAAACCACACGATATTTCACCTTCTGCTTCTAACTCACTTCACTAAGCATGATGGTCTTGAGTTGCATCCATTTGTCTACAAAAGCCTCCAATCTATTTGTCTTTATTGATGAGTAGTATTCCATTGTGTATAAATACCACAATTTATGAATCCATTGGTCTATTGATAGGTATTTTGGTGTCTTCCACATTTTAGCTATTGTTAGATGTTTTGCTATGAACGTGGATAGACCCGTATCTCTGTTATATGTTGTTTTTAGTTCTTTTTGGAAAATTTCTAGAAGGGGTATCACTGGATAAAAGGAAATACTAATTTCCAGTCATTTGACAGACTTCCATACTGCTTTCCATAGTGGTCGTATGAGTTTACACTCCCACCAGCAGTGCAGGAGGGTTCCTTTTTCACCAACACTGATTGCTGTTTGTGTTCTTGATATATGCCATTCTCTCTGGAGTTAGATGGTACCTTAGTGATGCATTGATTTGCATTTCTCTAATGGCTAAGGATGTTGAATATCTTTGCGTGTATGTATTGGCTATTTGAACTTCTTCATCTGAAAACTGCCTATTAATTTCTTTTGCTCATTTTTCAATTGGATCTTTGATTTTGAAGGGCTTACTTTTTTCAGTTCCCTGTATATTCTGGTCATGAACCTCTTATCTGGGGTATTGGTGGTGAATAATTTTTCCCAATCTATCTGTTCTCTTTTTACACTGTTGATAATTTCTTTTGCTGTGCAGAAACTTTTTAATGTGACATAACCTCGTTTGTTAATTCTGGGGCTATTTCTTTTGCTTTTGGTGTCTTACTAAGAAAGTCTTCACCTAGACCTATGTCGTTTAGATTTTTGCCTAATTTGTCTTCCAGAAGGTTCAGTGTTTCAGTTTGAATATCTAGGTCTTTCATCCACTCTGATTTGATTTTGGTGCATGGTGACAGGTGTGTGTCTATATTCATTCTTCTGCATGTGGATGTCCAGTTTTCCCAGCACCATTTGTTGAACAGGCTGTCCTTTCTCCATTGTATGCTTTTGGCTCCTGTATCCAAGATTAGGTAGCTGAGGGTATTTGACTTTTTCTCTGTATCCTCAATTCTGTTCCATTGGTCTATCTGTTTGTACCAGTGCCGTATAGTTTTTACAACTATTGCTTCATACTATAGCTCAATGTCTGGAATTGTAATGCCCCCTGCCTTAGTCTTGTTACTCAAGATTGCTTGGGCTAATGTGGGATTCCTTTGGTCACATATTAATTTAAGAATTATTTTCCAAGTTTAGTGAAAAAAATGTTGGTATTTTGGTAAGAATTGCATTTAATCTGCATATCAATTTTGGCAGTATGGTCATTTTGACTATATTTGCCTGCCCAAGAATGGGCTTATCTTTCCATTTTCTGACTTGGTCTACAATTTCTTTCTTCAACATAATGTAGTTTTTGTTATATAGGTCCTTCTCTTTATTGGTTAGATATACACCTAGGTATTTAATAATTTGCTGGGCTGTTGAGAATGGGATTATTCTTCTGAGCTCTTTCTCAGTGAGTTCATTGTTGGTGTAGAGAAAAGTTATTGATATTTTGGCATTGACTTTGTTGCCTGTGATTTGGCTGAATTTGTTTATTATTTCCAAGAGTTTCATAGTGGAGTTTTGGGGATCTTCTATATAGACAATCATATCATCTGCAAATAGGATTTTTTGACTTCCTCATTTCTGATGCATATTCCCTTCATTTCAATTGCTTGACTGCTTGCCATGGCCAGTGTTTCAAGGACTATGTTGAATAAGAGTGGTGAGAGTGGGCAGCCTTGTTATGTTCCTGAGTTAAGGGGAAAAGCTTTCAGTTTTTCTCCATTTACTATAATATTTGCAGTAGGTTTGGCATATATGACTTGTATGAGTTTAAGACAAGGCCCTGCTATACCTATTTTTCTCAGAGTTTTTATCATGAAAGGGTGTTAGATTTCATCAAAGGCTTTTTCTGCATCAGTTGAGATACCATGTAGTTTTCATTTTTCCTTTCGTTGCTGTGATGTATTACATTGATTGATTACATATGTGGAACCAGCCTTGCAGCCCAGGAATGAAGTCCCCTTGATCATGGTCAATAGTCTTTCTGATTACTTGCTCAATTTTGTTTGCCAGAATCTTATTATGAAGTTTTGCATCTATGTTCATTAAGGACACTGGTCCATAATTTTCCTTCCTGGTTCAGTCTTTGTCTGGTTTTGGGACTAAGGTGATGCTAACCTCCAACAATGAGTTTGGAACAGTTTGAGAGAATTGGAGTTAGTTCTTCCCTGATATACTGAAAACATTCTGCTGTGAATCCATCTGGTCCTGGGCTTTTATTTGTAGGTAGAGCTTTTATTACTGTTTCAATTTCTGTGTGTGTAATGGGGTTGTTCAAGCCTTTTATGTCTTCTTTACTCAGCTTTAATACTTAGTATGTATCTAGAAAGTCATCCATTTCCTCCCAATTCTCTAACTTGTGAGAATATAGGTGTTCAAAATAATTTCTAATAATATTCTGAATTTCTGCAGAATTTGTTGTAATTTCATTCTTCTCATTTCTAGGTGCATTAATTTGCGCTTTTTTTCTTTCCTTCTTTTGGTGAGTTTAACTACAGGTTTGTCAATCTGATTTATTCTTCCAAAGAACCACCTTTTGACTCATTAATCTTTTTTATTGTCTTTTTAATTTCAATTGCATTAATTTCATATCTGAACTTTATAATTTCTTTTCTTGTAATACTTTTTGCCTTAGACTGTTCTTGATTCTCTAGGACCTTAAGGTGCATCATTAAGATTTTCCTTTGTGACTGTTCTGTTCTTTTGGTGTATGTCCTTATAGCTATGAATTTTCCTCTAAGGATTGCTGTCACTGTGTTCTATACATTTTGATATGATGTACTTCCTGCATCATTTAACTTTATGAAGATTATTTTTTATTTCTTGTCTGATTTCTTTTCTGACCCATTGTTTTTTTCAGTAGTAAGTTGTTTAGTCTCCATGTATGTGAGGATTTTCTTCTGTTTCTTTTGCTGGTAAGTTTCAGTTTTATTCCACTATGACCTGAAAGGATACAAGGAATGTTTCTATTCCTTTCTATTTATTTAAGCATAACTTATGACCTAAAACACAGTCTATTTTAGAAAATGTTCCATATGCTTCTGAGAAGAACGTGTATTCTATTGATGTTGACTGGAAATCCCTGTAAACATCTGTTAGGTACAAATTTTCTACAGTGTCACTTAATTGTTGTGTATCTGTGGATTTTCTGTCTGGTTGATCTGTCTACCTGTGACAGTGGCATTTTAAAGTCCTCTCCTATAATTGTATTGTGGCTTATATATTCTTTCAG
The DNA here is from genome assembly GCA_004027205.1 of Ctenodactylus gundi. Taxonomy (NCBI): domain Eukaryota; kingdom Metazoa; phylum Chordata; class Mammalia; order Rodentia; family Ctenodactylidae; genus Ctenodactylus; species Ctenodactylus gundi. The sequence goes on along the minus strand of PVKB01004189.1, from coordinate 103,944 downwards.
ATCATATAATTTTTGGTTTACATAATTGGGTGCTCCAGAATTGGGAGCAGATATATTGATTGTTAATTCTTCCTGTTCTATTATTCCCTTATCCGGTATTGTGTGACCATCTTTGTTTCTCTTAATCTGGTTTGTTTTGAAATCTGATGAGTCTGAGACTAATACAGCTACCCCTGCTTGTTTCCTGGGTCCTGTTGCATGAAATATTGAATTCCATTTTTTTTTAATTTTCAGTCTATGAATTTCCTTGTGGGTAAAGTATGACCCTTATAAGCAGAAAATTAAGGGTTTTTGTTTTTTGACCCAGTCAGCCTGTCTATATCGTTTAGTAGGTGAATTGAGGCCATTCTCATTCAGAGTAATCATTGAGGTATATTTGGTGTGTCCTGCTATCATTATAATTTGTCAGCAATATTTACTTTGCTTACTCTTTTGTCAGCTCATTCTCCTATATCTGTCATCTCCTTTTCTCTGGGGTCTTTGGTGTCATTGGCTTCCCTTTCACTTTCTAAATTTTCTTTGAATAATCTGCAATGCTTGCTTAGTGGCTGCAAATTTCTTCAAGCTTTCTATGTCATGGAGAGTTTTAATTTCTCTTCTAATTTAAAAGATAATTTTGCTGCATAGAGTAGTCTGGGTTGGCATGTATGTTCTCTTAGTGCTTGGATGATGTTGCTCCATGATCTCCTGGCTTTTACGGTCTGGAGAAATCTGCAGTTATCCTGATGGGCTTATTTTTGTCATTCACCCTGTTTTTCTCTTACAGCTTTTAATAGTCTCTCTTTGTGTTGGGACTATAGTGTTTCAACTATGATGTGTCACGATGAGATTCTCTTCTGATCAAAGTCGTTTGGTGTTCTATAGGCCTGTAGTTGTCGCATGTTCATTTCTTTCCTCAGATCTGGGAAAATTTCTTCCATCATTTCATTGAGCATGACTTCTAAGCCTTTTGTTCTGCCCTCAGTTTGCTTGTGTGTTTCCATAATTCTGAGGTTGTTTCTCTTTGAGTCATCCATCAGCTGTGGTAACCACTCTCTTTCTTTCTTTCTTTGTTTCTTTCTTTCTTTTTTTTTTTTTTTTTTTTTTTTTTTTTTTTTTTTTTTTTTTTTTTTTTTTTGTTTTGAGTTCTTGACTCCTGCACATTTCAGCTCATCTACTTTATCTTCTAGGTCTGTTAGCCTATTCTCAAAATATTCAAACTGGTTACTTAGTTTTTCCCTGTATGTTTTTCACATCCTGAATGTCCACTTGTAATATTTTTGTATTTCTGATGAATTCTTCTCTAATTTTTTGTGTTTCCTCCATTATCTTCTGGTTTGTATCTTCTTTGGTTTCCTTCAATTTCCTGTGAATGTTGCCAGTAGTATAGCTGTGTCCTATCAGAGCTCTTTTCCTGTTTCATTTTCTATTTCAATTCTAAGAATTTCTGGCCCCAGAAATTACCATCGTTTTTGCCTTTTTCATCTTTCAGTTCTGCTATTTCAAGATCCCTGGTATCGTTTTCTGGGGTGTTTGGTCTTTCTGTAGGTGATTTATTACCTATTTCCTCATGGTTCTGTTACACGGAGTTGGGGCTTGGGTATTGTTGATGGGCTCTGCTTCCTTTCCTGAGATTCTTTTTCTGTTATTAACAGGACTTTTATTGGTAGTAAACTAGAGCAGATAATCAGAATAATACATATGTAGTATTCGGTACACACAACAAAAGTCAAAGAAATTCAAAACCCTGGAGGATGGTGGGCTCCATCTCAGCTCTCCTGGCCCCGGAGCCGCTGCCGGAGCCGCTGCCGAACCTCTCGCCGATTTTCACACCCCGACGAGGCGGGTCCCGCCCCCTGCCGCCGCCATCGCCTCTAGTTAATCTTCCTGAGATTCTTGAATTATACTCGTTACCTTTACAAAGTATTTGTTAATGTAACTTAAATATGAAGATCATTAACAACGTTAGCTTCTATAATTTGAGTAAAGGTTTACCATTACAACACTATCTAATATTAACAACTAATCAGCAGTCTAGTAACATTGTATATATTCTCCTCACAACAGTAATGAATGCAATACACATTCACTATACATCTAATTGTACCTAGAACTGAATTATTTGATTGCACGATTGCTATTGATAGTGTGACACAGACCTTAAAATAATAATGTTCTATATTGTTTTAGATCCACCCACTGCACTACTTTTATTTATTTTAGTTACCTACTAGTTATGTATTTATGCTAACCCAATATTAATGTATACACCCGGTCCCCACTTAGTGTACTAATTGCCATCCAAACTACTCAATGTGATTTCTAGGTACAATTGTGATGACCTATAAAAGGAATTTGCTCTAGTGCCACCATCTTATTGGTAGAAATACATACACAGAGCTGTGGCACTGATCTGTTTCTAGCCAAATAGTGTACAGATAATATGTCTGTATTGGTCTTTCTATACTGATGAGGGTTATTGATACTTATCAGTTCAAATACTAGAGGAACTAGAGTAGGAGGGGCAGATTAGGATTATGAGTTAATTTTCAGTGGGACTTGAAGAGTAGGTGTTTGTGTAATAGAGAAAAGCCTGGAGCTACTCCTACCCCAGCCCAGAGTTGACAAAGAGAGAAAAGCCCTATGAGTGATAGTAGCGAGACTTAGGGGAGCGGCAAGGTCGAGGAGAAGAAGGGATAGAAACAAAAAACACAAAGGGAAGGGGAAATGGTAAAAGAAAAAAGTTAATATAAAGGTGTAGCTAAAGTCTGAGAACTTATTCAGGGGCTTGAAAAAATAAAAGGACTGTAGCACAGAGCAAGGCGGAAAAGAAGAGAAGAAGGAAAGAGATAATGTAGAAAAAATGAAGTCCAATAGACAAAAGCAAAGACAAAGGACCAATCGATGAATCGATCAACTAGCAGCACACAATCCTGTAACTTCGAACTACGGTGTAAACCAGCTGTGAGCAATACAAAGAGAAAAAAATAAAACTAAAGGCTAATAGAAACAAACGTGGTTCCCCTATGAGTCTATGTGGAGCTGGTTTCAGGTGCTGCTGCCTGGTGGAATCACCCCCCTGTTCTCGTCTTCTGGGGTGGGGGACCTCCTTTGGTACTCTCCCTTTTGATGTTCCTCTCTGGTCAGGGTGGTGCGGGGCACAGTTGGGGGCGCGCTGCTAGGCTCCTCTCCCTGAGTACTCTTCTCCCTCTCCTATTGGGTCCTGGCAGGGCTGGACACACCCTTCTTTTAGTCCTGCCATCCCAGCAGGGCACAGCTCGGGGTGCACTGTTTTAGGAGCTCCCCTGGCAGTCCTGGAAGGGCAGGGCCTCTGCCTCTCCCAGTCCGCAGTCCCAGTGGTGCACAGTTCTGGGTGTACTGGTATAGGAGCTTCCCTGGCAGTCCTGGCAGGGCAGGGCCTCTGCCTCTCCCGGTCCCCGGTCCCAGTGGTGCACAGTTGGGGGTGTACTGGTATAGGAGCCCCCCTGGCAGTCCTGGTGGGGCTTAATGCACTCTTCTTGCAGATCTGACATCTCAGCAGGGCACAGTCAGTGCACAGGTGCACTGCTTCAGGGGCTCCCCTTGTAATCCCAGCCAGGTGAGGCATATGCTTCTCATGTGCTGCCATCACAGCAGGACACAGTTGAGGGTGCACTGGTCTCTGGACTCCCCTCACGTGGTCCCAGCTCCGTCCCTGTTGGTGCCGGTTCTTCTCACTACTTGCTTGGAGAGCTTTCCGTGGTCCACTGTTACTCTGTTACTCGGGTTACACAGGTTGGTAAATTTGACCTCTGCTCACCTCTGAGGCTTTGTCCAATGCATGGACCTCTGACTGCCAACCCTTCTCCTCGCTGGGCTAGAGGGATGGAGCCCACTGCCACGTGTCTGTGAGTTGCCTTCCTGGGCTCACACGGCCATGTGGGTGGATGAGAGGGCCCCACATGGGGCTTCTCCAGCCTGAGTTTGATTGGCTTTATTTTTACCTCTACTTTTTGGATTATATTATAGATTCCACTTGTACTTTTTAAAAAAATTCTTTAAGGATATCTGTTTTAAAGCTCCTACTCTGCTGCCATCTTGACAGGAAGTCAAGGCATCTTTCTTTTAGTCCTAAGCATAAGTACTTGGCTTAATGTCTTTAACTTCCCTTTTCTTTAGCCTTTCAGCTGCATGCCACTTTAGTGTGACACTGCAAACTTTTTATTTCATTTTTCTCTACCACTTTTTCCTGTCTTTCACCAATGAGTTGGCTAAAAGATATAAACAGCAGACATGCAACAGTCTGGATATCGGGCTGTCTTGAGATTTCCTCCACCAGATTAAGTAGTCCACTGACCTTAATCTCAATTACAGGCAAAGTCTCTGGACAAGGGCAAAATGCTGAAAATGTTTCGCCAGATTGTAGCATGTGTGTTTGTTAAACCACTTGCCAATAGAGTCCTCCTTCCCACCTGAAACTTCTTGAGCCTGGCCTTTCCAATCCACAGTTCTATCAGCATTCCGGACTTCTGAGCTCCAACCAGAATCTCCCATTAAGCTTGGCTATGAGCACTCTAGTGCTTCTCTAGCTGGCATCTTCAAACTTTTCCAAATTCCTCCCACAAACCAATTCCAAAGGTTTCCAAATCATATAGTCAGGTATATTCATAGCAATGACCCCACTTCTCTGGTACCAATTTCTGTCTTAGTTACATTTTTGTCCCTGTGACTCAACACCTGACATGCATAATTTTAAGGAAGAAGGATTTATTTTAGGTCGCAGTTTCAGAAGGTGATAGGCAATGGCAGAAGTACATGATGTAAGCAGAGGTGGACGCAGCTCCTGTGGCATTGCAAACAGGAAGCCAAGATCAAGTCCCAGAGGAAAGAAGGAAGTAGCGTATCTTTCCAGGTCCTGTCCCAGTGATCTGCTTTTGCTGGGTCCAACCGCAGTGTTCTGCCTCTTCCAGGGTTAAGCCCCCACTACGCGCCTGTAATCCATAGTCTAATCCACATGCCTGTAATTTATAGCCTACCACATTCCTGTCTTCCACCACACATCCATAATCCATCCCTCCAGTCCAGGTCCTCATATCCTAACATTACACGGTTCCATAGATATTTCATAGCACTCAAATGCATGAGGTTTTGGGGGGACATTTCAAATCCAAACCTCAATAGCCACAGTATTTGGATAATTACGTTAAATATTGTGTCATATCAAAATGAAGGCATTTTCTGTGGTTTAGTCTGGTTTTATTGCTCAATCTGTCTCTCTCACACCCCAATCCAAATTCCTGATATGTTTCCAACTATCTCTTTCTTAGATTGAGTTCCTGTAGAAACAGATTCCCACTAAGGATTTCATATTAATAGTTTAGATGGGAGATTTGCTTAAAAAGCTTTGGCAAGAAAAATGGACAAATAAGAGAGGAGAAAAAGGAACAAAAGCATGCCTTACCAAAGAAGTCGCCATTGTGCTTAAGTAGAACTTAATCTTGCTGGTAAACTTTGGAAGTCAGAATAGAAGAGTTACATTCATGGCCCAATTCCTCCCCCAAAAGTAAGGAAGCCAGCATCATTTCCACATCCATTCTGTCATCCATGTTTGAGAGCTGTTGTGAGCCAAAAGCACAGTGAGTTGCCCAGCATAAGCATTCAAGTGTGGATTTTTGAGTGGTCACTTTTTTAAAGAATAACAATGAGCCAGACACTGTGGTGTAGGCCTATAATCCCTGCACTTTGGGAGGCTGAGACAGGAGAATCTCAAGCTCAAGCCCAGCTTAGTAATTTAGCGAGCAATTTGTCTATATATATATATATATATATATATATATATATATATATATATATATAAAGAGTATTGTAAAAGCAGCAAGAGAGTGCTATAGAAACAGGAATGAAATGATTCAAGTCTTTTTTATGGTGTTTCACACAGAAAAAGAAAAATAACTCACAGATTTGTCAGATTTCTTAGAAGATGCAGTAAATATACTGTTAGTATCTCCATGACTCACTAACAAGATGTTGTCTGCAGGGAGGAGGGGCAGGAAAGCTGTCACCAAACTCCAGTCCATGATATATAGTATTTGTGACGACCACATGCAAAGACTGTCAGCTGGCAATTTATTCTGGCTGATGTAACCTGACACAGTTTTCTTCCTCTTTGACAACCAGCCCAGTAAGTTAGGTTAACATATTTCAGCTCTAATAAACAGAAGTAAAGCTAGCAGAGGAATCTGGCTCTATCTCATGCCTATGCGTTGGTTGTGTTTAAACAGAGCCACCAAAACAATTCATGGCGGCCACACCAACACTGTGAGAAAAATGAAGGAGTTAAAGAGAGCAGAGCTGTGGTTGTCAGGCTTCGGTGAGCATCAGAATCCCCTAGAAGGCTTGTTAAACCACAGGTGGCTGGCCTCCCCTCACCTCCAGAGTGTCTGACTCAGTAGGGGTGAGGTGAACATTTTTCACAAGTTTGCAGGTGCTGCTGCCACAGCTTCTGGTGCAGGGACTGTGCTGAGAAGTGCTGGAGTAGAACGCGGCCTGGCCCTTGCTGGCAGGTGACTCAGAGAAGCCCACAGCTAGAGACAGCACTTCCCGAAAAGCTGGATGAGCCCAAAGCAAGAGGGAGACGAATTCGTCCTGCCAGAAGTAGCAGAAAGGCTTTGTGTAGAGGATGAGTTTTGAACCAGGCAACGAGTGGAGCAAGGTCCTTCAATGGGGTGTAGAGCCAGGGGACGAGACTTTGGGTAAAGGCAGCCTGTGACAGATGAATAAAAAATGTCTTTGCGGTTGATCCTAATATGCTGCAGTAGGATGGCAACTCTATACATGAGGGACCTACTGCTCTGTTCAGTCAGTCATTCACCTTGAATACTTGAAGTGATATCGCATGTAGATAGAAGAGCAGAAAAATATTCGAAAGGTGGATTTTCTAGCATTCCCTCCAACTCCATTATCCATTGATGCCTGCACTCTGTCAGTGCAAACTAGAGTGACAAAGGCAGAAGAAAGTTCTTCTTAGCTAAGACGACTTAATTATGCTTGAAGCTTGGCTGTCCTCTTTTCAAAATGCTCAGATCCCAAGCATGGCTCAGAGGCAGCCTTGATGGGACAGAGAAAGCCTCAAAAAAATGTCAAGAAGGCTGAGCTCATGTCCAAACTGGATCATCTCAAGCAATTGTCACAGCCTCTCTGAGCCAGTTTTCTCCTCTGTAAAATGGAATTGTAAAATGAAATATCTTACCATTTAAATGTGTTTCATGGGACAAAATATTAGATCTCCTGGTGAACTATGAAATGCTATATAAGGTGTTAATACAGTGACTGTCAAGATGCACTTAGATAGGTTTCAGACTTTGAAGCCAAAGGATTTAGAAAATCTGCTTGAGTTAATTGTGGTTATAAGTGCTGGTTGTACTATAGTTTTATATATTTTTATAGTTCTACTATACTTTTATAGAAAAGTATAAAAAGAATTGGGATAAATGTGATTTCGTTGACCTGACACCACAGACACACATGGACATGTGATTTAACTTGAGATACAGGGGCTGCTTATTTCCTTACAGTTCTTATCTTTCCCTTTATTCATAGCATAATCTTAATTTTAGTTGGGCATATTGCCATCCAGAAAAAAATGGCTATATACGCCATCTGATGTGACCATGAGACTAAATTCAATCCAAAAAAAATATCCCATATGGGACTTCAGGACAGAGTCCTTATAGGGAGCTAGATCAGCTGAGAAGCAACCTTTTCCTCCTGTTGAGCTGCTATGCAACGTGATGGCGGGAACTCAACAGCCATCTTGGGCTATCATGTATCAAAAAGGTGAGCGCCACAACGCCTTAGTTACTTTGCTATTGCTGTGACTCAATAGTTAATATGCATGAATTAAGGGAGGAAAAGCCTATTTTAGCTCACAGTTGCAGAAGGTTACAGTCAACTCATGGGTGGCTGGCAACAGTTGGAAGCATGTGACAGAGGCAGAGACGGAGGCAGCTCTTCACACCTTATAAACAGGAAGCCAAGTCTCAGAAGGAAAGAAGGAAGTAGCATACATTCCTTCAGGTCCTGTCGCAGTGATCCACCCCTTCTGGGTCTAGCCTCAGTGTTCCACCCCTTCCGGGTTCAAGCCTCTAATCTACCACACAGCTCTATAATCTGCCACATGCCTCTCTTCTCCACATGCCCATCATCCACCCCTCCAGGCCAGGCCCCCATCTCCTAACAGCACATAGTTCCACAGATAATCCATGACATCCAAATACAGGAGGCTTTTGGGAGACATTCCAGATCTAAACCACAATACACAACCTATAAATACAGAAAAGAGTAAAAGAAAATCTTGTCCCTGATGATATTATGGAGCTGCTATTTCAATTCACTTCTGCCTAACTCTAAACTTCTTTTATGTCAGAAGAACTTTTATATGACACATCCTACCATTATTTTATTATATTTGTGATTGGACTTTCCCTCATCCAATTCATATGACATACGTTATCCATTGGTAATGGTTACAGGAGTCCATTATCACGGTAGTGGCACATATGCTCCTTTGGTCTCATCCATTTTGCATTTCACAGATGCAATGAAATACACTTGTAGTCCAAGAAGTACTCATTTGTTGACTCTTTTTTCCTAATATTTAACTAGCAAGTTAACTTTGATAGTAGGTATATTCCGGTCCTGCATTCAGCTCTTTTTCTTTCCTTCCTATATTCTGAGCTGTCCTCTAGAGATTCAGTATAGTGATGTAACTTCTCCCCTTCAGATCCTCGTTGAAGAGAACATGCTGAGGACTATTGAATTACGTTAGTGCTACACAATGTGATAGTTTCCCTTGCAGAATTATCGTTGCAATAGGTTATATGATCCTCTGACTACTTAATAGATTAGTTCAGTTGTATGATTTTCAGTAGCTGAGAGTGGTTGTAGAATATATTCTTCTGGACAGTTAAACTTTCTGGGAACTCTGAAATACCATATCATGGATGGTCCCCTGAAGGTCAGGCTGGCCACATGTTTTCAAGCATGCTTCCTCTAATAGCTCTCAATCTCAATGGCTCTCATGACCCAATTTCCACAAAGACTTCAATTGGAGCTGGAGAGAGAGTGCCTCGTTTGTAGGGATCGTCTTTCTAATGCTATGAAGTCTTTTATGTAGTTTGTACCTCCTGGTATACATGGTAGGGACTTAATAAATGCTCTTATTAATAAATAATGAGGATCAGCATAAGTATATCCATCAGACAGCCATTATTTGAAGTTTTACAGCGAGTGGCTGCCTTAGCCCTATCAGAAAATCCTAGTGCAATAAATGGGCAGAGCTCTTCAAAGGAATCAGCTTCTATCCCAGTGTAAAATGTTTCCCATAGATAATTGAGCTATTTTGGCATCCAGCTTTTTGAAAAATATCCATTTAAAAGGGACTATACAGAATATTGCATTATGGCTTAGGTAATATATCTCTGTCTCTATTGGTTGTTTAAGCCTTATTAAGGTCAGTCATGCCCTGAATTATTCCATTTCCTATTCCTTTCTGCCATTATACTTCCAAATATTTTTGAAACAAACACTTTTTTCATTTCACTTTTTCATGAGGAAGTATTGAGTGTGAAAAGGCCTGTTATCACCTGATGAGAAATAGGTCTTGGGCCACTTGTGACTAACACTAAGATGGCATTTTCCCGTCTGAGCATCAGCAAGGAACTGAAATGTATAAGCTTTAAAACAAAACACTGGAAGATCACAGAAAAGACAACAGCCAAAAAAACAGAGAAGAGTCAGGTTTGTGAATCCAGGTTCGGCAGGTAATACTTTCAAAGATATCTTCAAAGTGTTCCTTTAAAGAAAAGTGGGGGGAAATGGAGACACAAGGTAAGTGAGATTTAGTTATCAGGGGGCTTATTATTTTTCTCTAGGCCACCTGCACTAATGACCAGAATTTTTCAGAAAGAAACAAATCCCTCTTGTTGCCTTCTGTGGAGGAACCTGGTGCACAGAAAGCCCTCTCTAGATTGGTTTCAAACTAAAAGAAAAAAGTTGTCAGTATGCCATGCCTGCATAAGTATGAATTGCTACAAAGTCAAGTCTGTGTATCACACTGCAGACATGGAGCAATGTGTCAGAAAGCCACCAGAATTGTTGAACAATTAAAAGCAATGTTTTTGTCTTTTGACAGCCTAATGATAAGTTTTAAAGCACTCTTGTCTTTCAAATTATGGTGCCAGTTATGTTTATGGTTTCATTTTCCAACACATCCTCAAGTATGTGCCCAAACCCATGGGAACGAGGATGTGTATGAAGATGAAAATACAGGCTGAACATTGTCACAAGTGATGCTTGGAGTCTTGAAAGTTAGAGCACATGCCTGGTATGGATGGCTTTTTTTTTTTTTTTTTGAGGAAAAAAAAAATCTGTCACCATCTGGTTGCTGAGTAGTAACTGTTCTATAAGAAACTGTCCTACAAGCAAATGCTTGTCTCCTTTGGTAATGAATGAAAGGTGGCCCAAAATTGTGAGGGCATGGAACCAGGCACATGTGGTCAAGATGTATTGCAGCTATGGATGTCATATCAGTACCTGACATACTCGCGTGCATTTCCACTTGGTAGGACTTCAACATTTGCCTAGGCTAGTGGCTTGCAAACTTTGGTGCACATATACATCATCTGAAGATCATATTAAAATTCTTATTCAGCAGATCCAGAGTGGAACCTGAGATTCAGTAGGTCTAGCAAGCTCCTGGGGAAGGTCAATACTGCTGGTCTATGGAGAGCAGTTTGAATACTAGCAAGACTAAGACCATTTTCATTTTACTTGTTTTTAGATTGTAATTTCTGCAGTTAATTATGTCACACATAATTTGTTACTAGTACTAGTGAAATCACAAACTTTTTTCCACTGTAACTGCATCTACAGTAGCTGTATCTCTAATACATTTCCATCTAAATTATGATGTCTGTCTCTACTTGTTTCTGAATCTGTGCTTGAAATAATTCAAAGTTATTCCCACAGTAATATTACCGTTCTTACATCTAGTTTCTGAAACACTGTCTTCACTGTGAATAAAAATGATAGAATCCTGCCAGGGAATTACACATATTACACATGTGAATATCATCTGCCTTGAGTGAAGGAAAAATTGGAAATTGCTAGTCTAGTCCAGTCTTTCGACTGAAGTGCTTACGTCCTTTGTAATACACCTAATATGTGCTCGAACAGTCCTAGTAATGAACAGCTCCCCACATCCTAAGCCACCACAGTGCCTCTTTGGAGAGTTTTAGGGATTAGAAATTCTTTTTTATATTGAACAACCATCCTGTCCCCTTGTGGATTTCATCCATTAGTTGCAATTCAATTCCTTAAAATGCAAAGGACAGGATATGCATTTCTTTATGGCAGGTCATCCATTACCAGCTGTCAACGTGCCTTAGGTTTCTCCTCCCCAAGCTTAGCTTTCCTGGTTCTTCAACGCTGCTACAAATGCCTGGTGTGAATAATTAGGACAATGACAGAGGAAAACATATGCTGTTCTTCTGCTCCTTGTTCCTGGGTGTATTCCGGATCCTCGGCCTCCTTTTCAATATGCTTTCAGGAAAGGCTGTGAAAAATCTTCCTTCTAACTTGGTTTCTCAGCTACCCCTTCCCTCTCCTTGAGTGGAAACAACAATTGTTGTCACCAGTGTCATCAATCCTGTGTGTGTTTCTTTTCAACACAAATGCGCACTGTTGCATAAAGGTTTGGGGGCAAAAGATAACTGCAGTGGATTTAATGTTCCCTGACTCATTTTCAACAGCACTATGAAGAGACATTTGGATTGTTTCCAATATTTAATTCTTAGAAACATTCTGTAAAAATATGCAAAATTACTTATTCAAATGGTATATTCATTTTTAATTTTGACGAGGTCAAAAATTGCCTATGTTTTGGTTCCGACACTTTTACCTCCAAACAACACGGTATAAGAGTGTTTCCTCTCTATAATCTTGCCAACACACTTTGCAACGGGAGTTTTAATTTTTGTTAAATTGAGAGGTGTAAAAATGATACGTCGATGTAATTTTCATTTATGTTTCTCTTGTCATAGTGAGGCTAAATACCTTTTCACTTAGTGAAATATTTTATTTTGTCTGAATGGTTTATATTTCCTTCTGCTTTATATGAGGTTATTCATCATTAGATTATTGATTTCAGAAAGCTCTTTATTAGGCTAATAATTAACACTGTGATATCAGTTGCAAGAAAATATTTCTCTATTTGTCTTTTTTGAAACTCTTTCTATTTCAATAGTTTTAATAATTATTTATTATCAACTAGTCCTTATTTTATATTTATTGAATTATTTTATTTACCTGGAATTTGTCTGTTTCCCCCATTTTATTAGTATATATTTTATTAGTATATGTATACAATATACACTGGACACATTGAGAATTTTGTGCACATATATATTGTGTCAGCTTCATATTCCCTTCCTCTCCCCCTTTTTTACCCACCTGCTCCCTCGCTCATTACTCTTGACTGCCAACATCTCACCCAGTTGGCTCTATTTTTTATTTGTATTCTAGGTTTTTCATGTTAGAAACGTGATAATTTCACTTTCGGAGTCTGACTTATATCACTGAGCATGATGATGGCAAGTTGCATCTATTAATCTGCAAATGATTCAAATCTATGTCTCTATGTCATAGTAGTAGCACTGCTTCGTGTACACATGCCACATTTTTTTGTATTCATTGATCTGTTCATGGGTATTTTGGCACCTTCCACAGTTTGCCTATTGTTAGTTGTGCTGCTAGAAACATGGGTACATGTGTTTCAACTCTTTTGGAAAGATACCCAGAAGAGATACCTCTGAGTCAAATGAAATACACTTTTAGTTTTTTGAGGAATCTCCATACTGCTTTCCACAGGAGTTGCACCAGTTTACAGTGCCACCCGCAATGTAAAAGTGTTTCTTTTCCCCTGCAAACTTGCCAGCCTCTATCGCTATTTGAGTTTTTGACGCAAAGTCTTCATAGGGTAAGATGGTGTCTCAGTGTTGTTTGGATTTGCATTTCTCTAATGGCTAAGGATGTTCAACATCCTTTCATGTATTTGCTGGATAATTTACATTTCTTCATCTGAGAACTGTCTATTCAATTCAATTGTCTATTTTTAATTGAGGCTTTGATTTTGTGAGGTCTATTTTTCTTCAGTTCTTGGTATTTCCATTTATGAGCCTCTTATCTGAGATATGGGTAGTAATGTTTTTCCATTCTGTCATTCTTTCTTCATGCTGTTAGTTGTTTCCTTCACCATGCAGAAGCTTTTAATTTAATATAATCCCATTTGTTAAATCTTGAGGTGACTTCTTCTGCATCAAGCGTTCTATTGAGAAACTCTTTGCCTATGCCTCTTCATGAACTTTACCAATCCTGTCATTCATAAGACTCAGTCCTTTTGTTTTAATATCTAAGTTTTTGATCCAATTTGACATAATTTTAGCATGACAATAACCATGTCTCTGGGTTCATTCTTCTGCATGTAGACAACCAGCTCTTCCAGCACCATTTACTGAAGAGTTTTCCAGTGTATGTTTTTGGTCTCTTTGTCAAAGATCAGGTAGCTGAGGGTATTTAGGTTATCTGCATCCTCAGTTCTGTTCTACCGGTCAACCTTCTGTTTCTATGCCAATATCATATGGTTTTTAAATCACTGCCACTTGGCAATATAACCTGATGTCTGGAATCATAATGCCACCTGCTTTTATCTTGTTACTCAGGACTGCTTTGGCTATTCTGAATCTCTTCTGGATCCTTATGAATTTTAGGATTGTTTTTCAAGTTCTGTCAAAAATGTTGGTATTTTGATAGAAACTGTGTTGAATCTATGTGTCAGTTTTGGCAGTATAGCCATTTCGATAACATTAATTCTGCCTATCCAGGAACGGGGGCTGTCTCTCCATTTCGTGATGTTCTCTTCAATTTTTTTCAGTATAATGTAGTTTTCATTGTAGAGGTCCTCTTCTTTCTCAGTTAAGTTTATTCCTAGGGATTTAATTTTTGCGGAGTCATTGAGAATGGGATTATTCTTCTCAGGTCTTTCTCAATCAGTTTATTGTTAGTCTAGAAGAATGTTATTTATTTTTGCATTAATTTTGCATCCTTCGATTTGGCTTAATTTGCTAATTAGTACTAAGAGTTTCTTAGTAGAGTTTTGGGGGACTTCTATCTTCAAATAAAGATAGTTTAAAGTTTTTCTTTCCAAGACATATGTCCTTTGTATCATTCTCTTGCCAGATTGCTCTGCTAGGGGTTTGGGTACTATATGAACAGGAGTGGTGAGGGTGAATATCTTTCTCATGTTTCTAATTTATGGGGAATGCTTTTAATGTTTCTCCATTTAATATAATGTTGGCAGTAGGTTTGGTGTAAATGCCTTTTATCAGTTTGAGGTAAGATCCTTCTGTACTTATGCTCCTCAGAGTTTGTATCATAAAGGCATGTTAGATTTTGTCAAAGATTTTTTCCTGTATCTACAGAGATGATCATGTGATTTTTTTTTTTTTTGAGACAAGGTTTCTCTCTGTAGCCCAGGCTGGTCCTGAGCTCACTATGGAACCCCGGCTGGCCTTGGACTCATGGCAATCTTCCTGCCTCAGCTTCCTGCGTGCTGGGATTACAGGTGTGCACTACCGTGCCCAGTTTATGTGTTGCTGGGGAATTGAACTCAGGGCCTTGCATTTGCAAGGCAGGCACTTAACTTACTGTGCCCTTCCTCCAGTCTGATCATGTGATTTTTGTTCTTGCTTCTGTTTGTGTGACATATACATTGATTGATTTATATATGTTGGACCATTCTTACATCCCAGGAATGAAGCCAACTTGATCATGGTTGTGATTTTTAAATTCATAAGGTGACGATTTTCATGATATCCTTTAAAAATTAAGCTGATTATTGTTAGCATAAGTGAAATTTTAGAAATCTTCCAAGGTCAATCAATAATAATATAACTTTTCTAATTTTACAGTGTCATTAATATACATGAATATATAGAAACATTATACATTAAACGAGCAGATTAAAGCACCATCAACCTTTTCTTTGTAACTATTTTTAAAAATCTGTTTAGAAATGCAACTTATGGGCTAAGGATGTAGCTGAGTGATACCGCGCTCATCCAGCATTTATGAGACCCCTTCAGGAGCTTGATACACCCCTGAAGAACATGAAACTCTGCATACTGTTCAAGATGGCTTTGCCTAGAAAGTGAAGGGATGCCATAGAGAGTTCCAGAAAACAGGAGCTGTGTAAGAATCAAAATTGCTTAACCGAAGGACCTCAAGGTGTTTTCTAAGTTGTGTCTGTTAAAGTCGTCGAGACCAGTGTGAGAATATGAAAAAAAAAAAGCCAGGTATGTCTTTATAAGACAGAGCCAGTTTCCCCAACAGCTGGCCTGGAGCACATAAGGCTCTCCTAAGAGGACTAGTCAGGTGAGAATCTTCAGTTAACCCCTTTCTCGCCCAACCCAGAAAGTTCCAGAATCCACAAACGACAAACAAGCTAAGCAAAGAGTGAAGAGGAAAAGGAAAAGTTAACCACATCCTCCTGTGAAATGGTATGATTGCCCCCACCCCCACCAAGCTGGTCCTAACTGGAAGAGGGCAATATCTTAGACTCAAAGTCAAGTTCAGAGATTTGATTATCCACAACACTCAAGGGACATTCAAATTGCTGCATTAACAATGAGGTTTGTGACTTAAATAAACCATAGGGTTTTCTCTTACTGAAGAGTGACTGGTAGATTCACAGGCCTGCTAGAGTTTCCAAACGCAAGGCAGGTAGAAACTTCACTCACTCACCAGTCTGCATAGTGGAAGATAAAAAATTAAGTTGTGATTTCTTTGCATCTCATGAAATGTACTGCTGTTAATATCATCTATTCTTGAGAGACTGATTTTCATGCATCTTTTCATCCCCCACACCTTCTCTGGTGCCTTGAGCCATCATGGTGTGTCAATAAATAAATAAATAAGCAGATTCCTGCACTTTCCTGTATTTTCTGTTTTATTCTGGATTCACAATCTTGTGGCACCTAACCTGCAAACAGAATGCCGCTGGGCTTTCTTTTGCAGACAGACAATTACCACTTTTCCTCATGCTCGCTGTGGAATTTATCAATCATTGTCCTAACAATCTTAGCTGAGTTGAGCTGGTTGGATAGAGTGCCACTCTTGGTCAGATTTAGAGATCTAACGCTGCGATTTTTAAGCAGGAGTGCATGTCAGAATGCTTGGGGGACTTTGAAAAGATCTGTGTGCTCATACACATGTAGAGCTTAATATAACAGATTGATAGAGTTGAGAATTTTCACAGCCCTTCTCTGTGAAGGTCTAACTAGCGGCTAAGCTTCCTGGTCCAGAGGCACAGAAAGTCTTGAGAATTTTGCACCAGGCCTTTCTTGCATGACTGCTGCCCAGGTATACTGGAGTGGAAAAAAGATGCTGAAAAAATGCCTGGGATTAAAAGAAAAAAGTTGTCTTCTGAAAATAAAGCATCAATCCAATAAATCAGTCAGACATGTTTCCTGGATTGTAGGAACTACATGATTGAAGAGCATGCTTGGGTTGAGCTGGGCTCTTCCCATTGGCAGAGACTCAAATAAGGGCCGTTGTGTGGCTTATTCCCTCTGGAAAATGATCCCCAGAAGCAGGAGTGTGACTGGGAAGACTGAAACAGAAGAGGAGACACCTGCTACAAGGCTGTGTTTTAAAGTTGCTTCCTGGGATTCAGGCCTGCTTGGGAACTCCTGAAAGAGCCACAATGAAGGCATCTCAGGGTAGATCACCCGATGCACCAAAGAAGAAACACTGCTCAAAAAGTTTTCCAGAACCATGAACTTGCTTGTACTTTCAGGGTTGCCCATGCATCAGAAAGGCCCCTTTTCAGAAGGCAGGTGCTGGTGTCAGCTTGCATACCTGGTTGCTGCAGCATTGACTACGCTGAAAAGCTCGCCTGAAAGGCTGCGATGGTGTCCAAAAGCTGTCATATGCAGGGGTCAATGAGCAGCTTAAGAGTTTTGTTGAGAGAAGCTCAGCATAATACTTATCTTTTGTCAGACAAACAAGTAGAATATGTGATAACAAATTGGAAATCAAATACACAAGAATCATGTAAAATAAACTTTAAAATACTCTTCTGGAGCTCAAAAGAAAACTTTGACAAAAGGAAAGGAGTACTATGTTCTTGAATAAGGCCAGTGGTTATTGTCTGTGTGCAATTGTCTGTCTTAGTTTCTTATTCATGGCTGGGACAGGATGCCGGACGTCCACAATTAGGGGAGGAAAGACTTACTGTAGCTCACAGTTTCAGAAAGTCTCACATAGTTCATTCATGGGGTCGGGCAACAGTGGAAGCACATGGGGGCGGTCTAGTCAGACAGAAAGCCAAGTGATGGAGGAGTGAGTCAATGTCTAATGACTAAGGCAAAGGCCAGGATTTTCGCTGGAAAGCTACAATAGCATTTCTTCTTCCTTCCTTTTTATTTAGTTCAAGCTTCCAGTTGGAATGCCCACAGCCAGGGTGGGTACTTTTTGGTGGGCGTTATTCTCTCATTTCCTGGCACACAAGTAGTAACACACATCTGAAAGCTCTGCCGTGGTTACTTTCTAATCTCGACAAATTGACATAATTCTTCCAGGTCAAGGCCCAGGCATTCACCGCTTCCAGCCAGGCCCCACCTCCCAAAAGCACATCCTTCTATAAGTATCCCCCTACATCCAAATCCATGAGGCTTCTGGGGGACACTTCAGCTCCAAACTATAATATTCGGTCAATATCAAGATGTTTATTTTTAAAAATTTATAAATTTATCACAATAAAAGTGCTAGCAAGATTTTTGAGGCATAACCAGAGAGCATGGCTCTAAAATATATGTAGAAATTGAAGGCGCAACAGTTGTCCAAAATATTCCGATAGTAAAGTATAACACTATCATACGCCTGAACATGTCATAAATCCACAAAATATAAGATGCATTATATTGCTGTGTGTAATTAGCATGTTACCTTTTATTAGGAGCATTCAAGGGTTGTATTTTAATTGTGTTGATTTAATGGTCCCCTTTTTTCAATGATTTTCAAATCCAGAGTGTAAAATAAGAAAGGTTTCAAGTGGAAAGCTAAAGGAAAGAACAGAAAAGCCTTCTGAAAATGTCCTCATGAAACCCAGCAGTTTGGAAGTTTTATCTTCTTATATATGTGGAATATTGCTTTTTGGAGTATTATTTTACCCTATGATAATTTGGTTGATATTGAACAGTGATTTTCTCATAAAAGGCATTTAAATGACCTAGGTTATTTTCTAAATGTCTCATTAAATTAACAAATCTTTATACCCTCTCTTTTTTTCTTTTTACATTCTTTTTCTGTTTCCTTGAATACAGACATCATGAAATAAGGTATTTGGTCATGGCAAAGAGAATTGCTTAATTCCTATTTCTAGATATTTTATCATTTTTCCCCATTGTAATGCTGACGGGATATATATGTGCAGAAAATTTTAGAAATTGTGTCTTTTAACAATTTATATTCTGAATCTTTTAAACCTTCATATTCTCAAAAAGCGGCGACAAACAGAATCAAAGCAAACACATTAACAAAAAAGAAAAAACATGTGATTTGAAAACAGGGAAACTAATCCTTAAATAGATCCGTGCTGGATTTTTTTTTAATTAAAAAAATAGTATGCTTCCATTCAACACTCTAAGAAATGAATGTGCAAAAGAAGCAATCAACTCTTAATACTCTTCCAAACCTCTGTCAACTGTGCAGTGTGTGTACTTCAGGTAGAGTTAATTTTAAACTTATAAAAAACAATTTTTAAACAAAATATGCCTATTGCTTTACAATTTCCTGTTTTTCTTTTAATTTTTGATAAGCAATTATTGTGAGTCTATTTGAAAAGTACTAGCAAGTGTTTCTGAAGCTTTAGTCAGCTTAAAAATAATTTTCTTGAAATTAAATTTACTTTTGTAATCCACAAATCAAGAGGAATGTCAACACCAATCAACGTATTTTTCTTCAATATTAGAATGCTATTTCCATTCAGATGAAGGTCCAGTTTCTTATCTATCCGGATCATGTATATATCACAAGATCCTACAATAGCCAGCCTCTGATGTATGGTATGTATCTGACAAATATTTAAATAATGAATCCGTTTCAGCCAATCGGTACCAGAACATCTTAGGAGGCAGATGAGTGGGTAGATCACAATGGGTTGTCAGGGGAAGGGCTGTAAATGTGTCATATTTATTAAAAGCTTGCTTGTCACGTCACCAGTGGGAATAAACACGTTACTTGGGCAAATTTTGCTTGTGACTTAAGTTTTGTTTGATGGTTGACCATATAGTAAAATGATTCTTCTTTATCCTAGAAATATGCTAAGTATATATACATTTTAGTTACCTTTTTAATGTACTAAGATGACCCTACAGAGATGAGTTAATTTAAGAAAAATAACTGCAGAACTTTATACAATTAACGAATTTAATTCTGTCAAGGGATTTAGTGATACTCTCTTCCCTGAGGAAAGGGATCATGTTGTACACAAAAATGTGTGTATCTCTGTATATAAAATATATCAGGTCTTTGGTTCTAGTTCTTTCAAATCTTTAGAAAATATTCTTTCGTTGAACAAATATTTTTATCCATAGCAACAGGATCTAGGGGACATATATTGAGATCTTGTCAGCAAAATTAGGGTATGAGACAGGTTGAAAATAGCACACACACACAAAATGAGGGCACTCATCCTTAGCACAATACTGTATTTAGAATGCGGGAGACCTTTTTATCCAGCAATTATCATGCTTAACTTGAAAGTAAAAGGAATGTGAGTATTCATTTTGTGAATCAAGAGAGAAAGATACCTAGCCATATTTTCTCCTGCACTAGTAACCCCAGAATACACTCTTCTGTGGCCTTTGGCTCTATCTAGGGACAAAAATCAAGTCAGATCATCTAGGCCATCTAAAAATTGGAGGTTGTTTTGCAAAGGACAACAAAGAGTACTTTGCTTCAGGGGAATCAGTTACAATGATTCCTTCAAGCTTTGAAGCTGTTCATTGCGATTCCACACCTTTTAAGATGCAAATCACTTTGTCAGATAAACCAGAAAAGACCTATTAGAAAACACCATGGACTTTGGCCGTTTGATAAAAGGCTTATTTTCAAAACATTGCCTCATGCAATGTGGGTCATATCAGGTGATCCCTTTCTGATGCTGCTTGTCTTCTGAAAAGTGGCACTGCAATGTAATAAGGAGAAAGAGCACAGTGAGGGTAGAAGAGACCAACATCTATACTCATGTTTGTAGCTAAAACATTCTGTGAGCCCAAAAATTACTTAATCACCCTGAGCCTTGGTTTTCCATTATAAAAAGATTAAATGTTAATATCTTCTTGGCAAGGATGCAGAGGATCAACTGATATGACTCTTTTTTTTTTGAGACAGGGTCTTGCTCTGTAGCCCAGGCTAGCCTTGGATTCAGGGAAATCCTCCTGCCTCAGCCGCCTGAGTGCTAGGATTACAGGTATGCACTACCATGCGCAGTTTATGTGGTGCTAGGGAATCGAACTCAAGGTTGTGTGCTTGCTAGGCAAGCGCTTTAACCACTGTGCCGTTCCCCCAGCCCCTCAACTGACATTTTGTATGGAACACTAGCTCAGTGCCTGGACTGTACGAATTGGTCAATGAGTTTAACTATCTCAGGTTGTGGCACTTAGTACTACTAAAAATAAAGTGTAAGTTTTCCACATGAATGTAATTTTTTTAGCTTTTTTTGAGACAAGATCTCGCTCTGTAGCCCAGGCTGATCCTGAACTCATTATGGAGCCCAGGCTGGCCTTGAATTCATGGAAATCCTCCTGTCTCAGCCTCCTGAGTGCTGGGATTACAGAAGTGCACTACCACCCCTGGCTTATGTGGTGCTGGGGAATCAAACTCGGGTACTTAGAGGTTGATGTAGGGCTTGTAAGGCAAGGGCTTTAACCTCTGAGCCATTCCTCCAGCCCCATGAATGTAAGTTTTTTTTACTGCCAATTTCCTATACTTCTTTATTGAAGAGAAATCTAGCCAAACTGAATTTCTCATTTGGTCAGCAGTATATAGTTTGCTTTTAAACTCTTATTTTCATTAAAATTTGAGTCTCTGAAAAGCTAGCAGAGAGAATTTCTTTAACAATTGTGCTTTCTTGCAACTACTACTGAACCAACCTGTGTGATCAGGTCTATCCAAGTGGTAATGAAGACACCTTTTGCCTTCTCAGTGGCTCAGAAACAGCTATCAATCTCATTTTGTGTAATTATAACTTCCATAGTTAAGCACTTTTGAAATGCATTCTTTAACGGCAGATTTGTTTTCACCTTCAGAGCCGTTATCTTTATGCTGAGCAATCTTAGCATTTGACTGTCATTAAATTAATATCTATATAAGTAATCGAGACTGAGAAGAAAAGTTGTTGCCCTAGGCTTTCAATATAGAAAAGCAAATATTTCAGATTCTGTCATAGTAGGACTGTGTGGTTATAAGACACAGCGTTTTTGATGTATAATTTAGTAGTGTAAGTTTGCATCTCCCCAAAATAGCTATGGTTGTTAGTCTTGTTATTATCTTCTAAATATGTCCCTCATTATTACAGGTATTGTGAGAGATGAATAAACTTGGTTGGCGTCCAGCTCATTCTCTCTAGTCTATCTACTAGTTCTACACACTCACGTATAATAAACAATCAAAGACAGAAGCAAATACAGACATATACAATAGAAATCACTTTGCTTTTGTCACTTCTATCATCTATTCTCTAGACAGAAGCCAGAATGATCTTTCTAAAAAGTAAATCATATTCTGTTATTCTCTTGATTGAAAGGCTGTTTTCTTCAATGAGTCTGTTAAAAAAAAAAATCCAAATTTCTTCCGTGACAGGTCTTATGTTTTCTGGGTCCTGCTTCCCACTCTGTTCCCATTGTCCACCACCTTTCTCCATTGCTGTCTCGCTATCTCTCCAAATGAACACTTTGCTTCAATCTTAAGCTCTTTGTCCACACTGGTCTCTGTTTATAGTGTCCTACCTCTAATTATTCGCAAGGTAAGGCTTTCAGGTATCAGCTGAAAGATTTCTTTCTGAGTAAGGCATCCTTTAAATCTGTACTGTGAAGTCTCACCAAACTCCAAACGCACTTCCTAACTTCCTGTTATTAAAACAACACTCATTGTCTTCTCATTGGCTGTTTTTCCTTTCCCATTGGCATAAAGATAGGACCTTAAGCATCTTTTCATTGGTATGTCCTCAGTGCCAAGTATATAGTAAACACTGAATATTGAGTGAATCTTGTGCTGTTGCTTCAGCGAGGTGGTCTGTCTGTCTTACGTGTCTGATAAGTGTATTACTACCTGGAATAGGTTTTTGTCTAAATTCTGCCTTTATTTAGCTATAGGATCCTTAACAAAGGATCTACATTCCTGTCCAGCACTGGACTCAACACTGAACTGAGGAGGATATATCAGGGTCTTTCAACTTACAATAAAAAATTAATAATGAATATTCTCTATTTTCAATATTTCAAAAAGACTAGTGAAAATATTAATTTTATTAATATATTTGTAGAGATCAAACATCATTTTGGCTTTGCTTAGAAATATATTAACATAAAAATAACAATTTTATATCTCTTACTCATAAAATACATTAGCAAGTCAAGGATAATTCAATTTTCTAGTAAAATAAAACCTGTCAAATAGGAAATTAAAAGTACAGGTTATTTAGAACAAAAAAGCATTGAAGAAAAAGAGTGATGAATGTCTTATTACTTTCAAAATTCTGTGACTCTCAGAACAATTAAAAATTCATAGATGTAGGCAAAATTCCATTGTGGCTACCTGCATCAGAAGAGAATAAAATACAGAATACAGCTCTGGCAGGTACCAGAGCTGGACATGTAGCTCAGTGGTAGAACATTTGCCTAGCATGTTCAAAGCACTGGACGCCACTCCTAGTACTGAAAAAATAAAATTCAAGTACCTCACAGAGTCTCCAAGGGGACAAATAACAATGCTTAAATATATACTAAAATTGTGAAGTAGTAATACTTTAATTCTATAATTGCAAGATAGATTTTTTACATAAAATTGTTCGGGGACAGCATTACTCTAATTTCCATGTTGAATGTGTGTAAAGCCTTGGTTTCAGGGACTATTTGAAGGTAGTGGTACATTAGCTGATGGGCCCTAATAAGGTCATAGGTTCTGACCTCTTTCTCTTCTTTTGCTTCTAGCACATGAATTGTGCTGTTTTCCTCTACAACAACTCCCCACCATTGCTACTTTCCACTCCTGTCAGAAGCCTAAAAACAATGGCCCCCCTCAATCATGGACCTCTAAAACTATAAGCCAACATAAACTTTTTCTCTTTTTGTTAATAATGTCACATATTTGCTATAGTGATGGAAAATTAACTAATACAGGCATCCACATTATTTACTTGGATTTCCAATACCAAATTTATGCACAGAATTCAGATAACCAACAGTGAATGGAAAAGCAAGCTATCTTAGTTACTTTTTCGTTGCTGGGACAAAACTTGCTACCAGAGGAGTGGGGTCTTTGCAGTAACTGTATCTGACCATGTGATTTGGAAGGCTTTGGAACTGGTTTCTGGGAGTAATTTGGACAAGTTTGAGGATGCCAGCCCAAGAAGCCATGTAGTATTCTGAGCTGAACTTGATGGGAAATTCTGGCTGGAGTTCGGAAGACCAGAATGCCGATAGAACTATGGATTGGAAAGGCCAGGCTCAAAAGTTTCAGATGGAAAGGAGAACTGTATTGGCAAGTGGTCTAAAAACTATTCATGTTTGTCAGCATTTTTCCTATGTCCGGAGACTTTGCCTGAAACTGAGATTAAGAGTGGTGGACCACTTAATCTGGTGGAGGAAATCTCAAGGCAGCCTGTTGTTCAAGCTGTTATATGGCTGCTGTTCATAGTGTTTAGCCAACTGTAAGGCACAAGGCAGGAGGAAAAATGGCAAAGAAAACTGATATAAAAAGTTTGCAGGATCAGACTAAGGTGGCCTGTAGTGGTGGCGCTAAAGACCTTAGGGGAGTTGAAGAGATTAACATTAAAAAGAAGCCAAGTACTTATATTTGGACTATAAAAAAAGATGCCTAGAGAACATCTCAAAAGTCAACAGGACCCCACCCTTTACTGACTCAAGGATGGAGAGACAAAACACTTTGCTTTGAGAAATGTACCCCAGGTCATCCTGTCATGCCCAAGCAAGAGCCACTTGGCATTCAACGATCTAAGAACTTGCAGGCGTTGACTGCAATTTTCCAAAGGGGCCAGGCCAGTGCTCAATCCAGTGGCAGACCTTTGCAATGTCCGCACACTCCTGGCTTTTAGGCTTGCAGAGTACAAGAGTTATGACGTTATGGCAGCTTCCACCCAGATTTCAGAGGAAGGCCTTGAGGCCAGTCAGCGTGCCCCTGGGAGGGCGATGTGTGAAGTTGTGAAGGAGAAGCCTAAAGCATAAGCGAGAGCCTGAAAATTTGGAGAAGCCCAGAGTACGAATCATCGGCTAAGAAGCTGCAGGCCATGAGCAGGTTCAAACCAAAGAAGAGAAGACGGATGTTGCAGCCAGCACTGATGTTGTATGGGAGGAACCAACCTAGCCCTTTGAAGTTCACACCCCTCCACAGCTTACCCTGGATGCTGGGACATGGAGCTGCAGGACTTAATTCTTGCCCTGCTGGGGTTTAAACTTGCTCTGGTCTGGTTGCTATCCTCCTATTTCTCCTTTTTAGAGTGGGAATCACTATGCAGTGCCATTGTATGTTGTAGTATTTCACCTTTCTTTGACTTTCACAGGAGCTCACAGCTGAGTGTTTGCCTTGCATCTCAGAAGAGACTTTGGATTTTTTTTAAAGCTGTGCCAAAATTCTTAAGACTTTGGCAACTCTTAGAGAGGGATTAAATGTCTTTGCATATAGAGGCAGACATGAGTCTTTTTAGGGCCAGGTGTAGAATATTGTGGTTTGGATCTGGAATATCTCCCAAAAATCTCATGTATTTGGGTGTTGTGAATTATCTGTGGAACTACATTCTGTTAGGAGATGGGGGCCTGGTCTGGATGGGTAGGTTATGGGTGTGTGGTGGATTATAGGTGTATGGTGGAAGATGGACATGTGGTACACTATATATTACAGGCCTGTGGTGGATTAGGGGCTTAAACCTTGAAGAGGTGGAACAATGAGATTTGACTTGGAAGGGATGGATTACTGGGACAGGATCTGAAAGGGTATTTGCTTCTTCCTCCCTTCCTTCTGCGACTTGGATTTCTGTCTGCAATGTTGTGAGGAGTTGCCTCAGTTTCTGTTCCCACCTCTGCCTCCGTCATGTGTTTCCATTGTCATCAGCTGCCCATGAATGGACTGAAACCTTCTGAAATTGTGAGCTAAAATAAACTTTTCCTCCCTTCATTTGTGTATGTTAGGTATTCTGTCACAGCAACAAAAGAGTAACTAATACACAAAGCCCTCACATCTTATCAAGGACCAACATATTGGGGTAATCATTGGCTATCTGTCGGCTCAAGGCAGTGTCAGCATCCATCAAAACTCTCTGCTTGGCCACTACTATATCATTTTTCTCTCTCATACTTTATTTCAACTCTAGGAATCTGAATGGATATTCAGGTTTTAAATTATTGGACCTTTTATGCTTCAGTTTCCCATAGGATCTTTCCATGTCTCTAGGACAAAATCTCAAAAAAAAAAAAAAAAAAAAAAAAAGAGAGAGAGAGAGTCCAGAATATTTCTCTTTCTGGGAATTACCGGCATCTGGACTTTTTACCTCCACTCTCTCTCTTTCTTCTTCCCCCCTTCTAAGGAAAAATTTTCCAACCTGAGTAGAAGTGCGACTGTACTATCACTGAGTATTTTTTCTAAGCATTATCTATGCTTTGAGTCTTGTCTAATTTCCCTCAAGAGGAAGTCACACTATTGTGGCCAAAAGGCAAAAGCTGAACATAAATTATTTTCTTCTGTAACTTTAAAAATTAAACTTGAAATTTTTACACAGGCCAAATACTTTTTCACTAAGAAAACTTGTTGTAAAAACAAATAAAAACCCTTAATATGTGTTCAAAAACATTTTTCTCTACTTTGTTTTTTTTGAACAATTCTTGGAATCTTTTTCGAAGCTCATCATGGGGCTCTCTTTTCTTTTTCTCTTTTTCTTTTGTCCCTAGATCATCTCATCTATACTCAAAGTTTTAATTCCCATCGAAATAATATCTTATTTGACATCTCTATGGTCCTATCTTAAATATTCTCAACAATTACAAAGACAAATTCATGATTATTCCTTCTTGGTCTTATCCCTTCTTTTCATATTCATTGATTAGTACCAGAATATTACTGATAATTAAAATAAATAAATAAAGGACTGGATGAATAGCACAGAAGTTAGAATGTTTATCTAGCAAGTGCAAGGCCCTGCATTCAATTGCCTAGCATCACATAAACCAGGCACATTTGTAATGCCAGCAAATGAGAGGCTGACAGAAAAATCGCTGCGAGGTAGAGGCTGGCCTGGGCTACATAGTGAGTTCAAGACCAGCCTGGACTTCAGTGGGACCCTGCCTCAATAAATGAAAAAATAAAAGAAAGCCTATAGTCAACCCTAATATCTGCCCCTTCCTCATCTCTTGCAATTTACATACCAATTCTTCCTACTATGCATATCTATAATCCCATTGCTTGGAAAGCTGAGGCATGGGGTTGCTGTGAGTTTGAGGCCAGCCTGGGCTACATAGTGAGTTCAGCATCAGCCTGGACTACATAACAATACCCTGTCTCAGAAAAAACCTGAACAAACAACAAAATAAAAACATCCTTGTTACTATTAAGCCCTTTATATTGTTAACTCCAAATTATAGTAAATCTATTTTATCATCTCCATGTCTGCCGCAATCTATCTAGTACAGGATACCATCGCTCTTAATTTGAATAATCTCCTGATATAGTTGCATCTATTTTTTCCTTACTAATAAATTATCCATCGAACAGTTGGAGTAAGCTTTCAAATGCAATGATTGTGTCGGACAAGCCACTAATTCCATCATTACTGCTAATAATACAAAGGCATAGAATTCTTAAGACGAAGTCCAGTTTTCACAGGACGATGCAGCCTTGCATAGCTTGCCTCTGACTTTGCTTTTTCATCTTGCCTCAGGTTTCACTGGTCCAAAATGAAGATAGCTACAAGGCCTCATTTCCTACAGAGTCACTCTAGAAGCGTCTGTTTCTTTAACTTTTCTTTTAGAACTACATTCTTCATGCTTCTTGGTCATGATCCCCACCTCCATTTCCAAAGCCAGTGGTATAAAATGTTACTTTAGTTATTGCATGAAGTTGTCTTTTGGCAACATCTTCATTTATTTTGCGGAACACATACAACTACATTGTATTCACTCAGATAATCAAGGACAATCTTTGTCCCAAATCCCGTAACCTAGTCACATGTAAGTTATTTTATCATGTGAAAAACATATACATAAATTTCAGAGATCGAGACATGAACATAATGGGACCCATTAGTTACCTACTACAGTTTCTTGAATTAGATTTTCAGCTCCAAGATGGAAAGGATTATACCTATTTTTTGGTCATTGTTGTGCCCAGCAAACCTGTATTAGACTATGTTAGACACTTAGAAAATAATTTTAATGACTATGTTTTAATATATCATTTTAAAGGGTTGTTAGCCATGTGTGCCTCACTTTTGAAAAAGAATTTATGTTTATTATGCTTAAAATAGAGTAAAATATTTTTGATATCTTACTAATTCTTATTTACTTAATATCAGCACTAATATTACAGTAGTCCCCACTTATCTATGAGGAATACATTCAGTGAATAACTGAAACTGGAAAAGACAGCTTAAATGTAATTTATTTTCTTTATATGTGAAAACTACTTACAATTAAATTTAATTTGTAAGTTTTATACAAAGAGAGATCCCCAACAATAAATAATAAATGCCTTAGTTACTTTTTCCTGGGACAGCATTCCCAACATCCACAACTTAAGGGGAGAAAAGACTTATTTTAACTCAAAGTTTTAGAAAGTCACAGTCCATCGGTGGGTGGGGAGCAATGCTGAGCACACATGGGAGGGAACACAGGTGGGGACTGCTCCACAGATGAAAAAAGTGAGCCAGCTGAGACACGTGAGAGCCAAGGCAGGAAAGAAGGGCAGCGCTCCTCTTCCAGTTCTTGACCCAGTGATCCACCCCTTTCAGGTCGGGCGCTGTTGTTGCACACCTCCAACCGGTTCCCACCCCTCAATAACACATGGGTATTTTGCAACATTCAAATGTATGACTCCTTTGGGGAACATTTCAGATCCAAACCACAGCATTCTACTCTTGGTCCCCAAAAGTCTCCTGTCCACCTCCTTGTGAAAATGCATTTTGTCCTTCTCTAGGAGTTGCCAAAGTTTTAACAGTTCCAGCACTGCTTGAAAGAGTCCAGGTTCCATGTCTCCTCTGAAATTAAAGGCAAACTCTTAGCTGTGAGCTCCTGTGAAACTCAAAGAGGAAACATTCCCAACATATAATGGCACAGGGTAAATATTCCCATCCCCAAAAGGAAGAAATAGGACAGAAAGCAATCAGACTAAAAGAAGTTTTAAGCCCAGAAGGCAAGGGTTAAACCCTGTAGTTCCGTTGAATCCTATAGTTCTGTGTCCAGCACTTGGGGTAAACTGTGGTGAAATGTGAACACCAAAGAACTCGGTGGCTGTTGCCTCCAGCTGCAAACTTCATAGCTTCTCTTTCAGGCTGACTCTGCTCATAGCCTTTGGCTTTTCTCTGCAGACAATCCACTCTCCTTGCACCTCCAAATTTCCAGAGTCTCCAGTGCACTTTTAGATTCATCTTCTCAACTTCAAGCACTGCCCTTTCAGGGGCGCACTGCCTGGCCTCCAAGGCCTTCTTCTATAAGATAATGTTATTGCAACACTGTTTTGCAACAGAGGGAATAAAGATCTAGGAAGCAGTTAGACATCTGCTGAGTAGTGGACTGTGGGAGAAAGGCCCGGTTGAAATTTGAATCGAGGTTGTGCTTGTATGAGTCAGTTTTAGCCATCATCAGAAAATAACAGACTAGGTGATTTAGACAAAAGACTTATTTTCACAGAGCTCTGAAGGTTAAAGTTGAAAATTAAGATGCCATCAGGTGTGGTTTCTGGTGAGGTCTTTTCACTGGCGAATGACTACTTTCTCACAGTGTCCTCAAGTGGTCATTCTTTCATGCAAGCATGAACATAGAAAGCCCTGGCACCCTTATGACCTTATTAAACCTTAATTGCCTTCTTAAAGGCCCTCACTGAAAACAATCAAGCTGAGAATCAGGGCTTAAACAAATAAATTTTGAGAGGATACAGTACAGTCTGTAACAATACATATTGAACAAAATGAGACCGTGTAATATATTGAGCTCATTTCCATCACTTAGAAATGACAAAACTAGGAAAATCAAATTATACTTTCATGCTTCAGTTACATTGTTTGTGAAAATGAAGGCAATACTCGCCTTTAATACTTGTTCTTAAAGATTAAATTACACAACATATCTAATCCACCATGAATATTGGTGCCTGTTAACATTTTCTTAAACAGTGGGTGAAATAGTTAAGCATTTGAAGGCATTTTTTTTGTGATTTTCTTTTAAGAGTAATCACTAAACCCACAGAGAAAATTTCTATTAGAGAGACTACCAAAGAGTGTGCTGAGGGGAGAATTATGGATTCCTTGGAATTCTTCAAGAATAGCGTTTTAGTACCACGACGTGGACCATTCCTTAGGTGTAATGCTTAGAATCACTCATTTACACAATTGCCCACATTGACAAATGACTCGAAGATAATATACACAAAAGGTAAAGATTTATCAGATTGATTTTTACCTGCATTTGTCAAGAAAAGTGTCCTAGAAAATTTAGTTCTACCTTTGTCCCCGGAGACAGAGAAGCCTAATTTCATAACACTGGGTAAATGGCTCAGTGCAAACATGTATCATGAAAATGACAGCTTAGAGATTCCCGTCAGAAAGTCCCTTAGTCTTACTCAGTACAACCCAGAAGAAAAGATCATGGAATCCATGATGTAACAAAACTGCCAATTTCTCAGAAAGTTAAAGTGGAGAAGGAAGGAGGTTTTGAGGATATTTATTAGAATCCGAAGAGAAAGCGAATATTTTGTTTATTTATTTGTTTGTTTTTGCAGAAAATCACAGTCCCAAGCACTCCAATAATCATACAATTATATTCAGTGCAGCATTGTTAATAAAAACAAACTGGAAAATCTAACTGGTCCATTTAGCTGAATGATTACTAAATCATAGTATATATGACATAAAGTGACACAAAGATGATGTAGGGTTGTATGTAAATATCTACAATATATTTGTTAAGAAACAAAATTTGTTTTCTACAACAAATATTTGTTTTTTGCTTACATAAAATAATCTATTGTATCACCCTCGAGCCTCCTGAGGACTCATTACTCAGGGCCTCTCCATCCCAGGATCAGCTTGAATTTTGTTATGGACCTGAGATTTACTTTCCTCTAGCTATCTGTCTCCTTGCTGATGTAAAAGAGATGTCCCCCAAAACAATAAATGGGATTATATCAAATTAAAAAGTTTCTGCACGGCAAAGTAAACTATCGTCAGAGTGAAGAAAAACTTAACAGAATGGAAAAAATTTTATTCACCTGCACCTCAAACAAGAGTCTAATAACTAGAATATACAAGGAAATAAAGAAAAATAGATCCCTCAAAATCAAAGACTGAAATAAAAAATTGGCACTTGAAATGAATAGGTAGTTCTCAGTTGAAGAAGTTCCAAAAGCCAGCAAATACGTGAAAAGATGCTCAACATCCTTAGCCATTAAAGAAATGCAAATCTAAACAACACTAAGATACCATCTTATCCCAGTGAGAACGGCATATGTCAAAAGTTGAATATCATTAAATGCTGGTAAGGTTGCAGACGAGAACACTTTTACATCATTGGTGGGACTGTAAACTGGCACAACCATTACAGAAAGCAGTACGGAATTTCTCAAAAAACTGAAAATAAATATTCCATCCACTCTTCCGAGTATCTTTTCAAAAGAGTGCAAACCAACGTATAATAGAAATACATGTATACTCACGTAGGTAAATAAACGTAGCTTGAGACCATCATGCTTAGTGAAGTAAGTCAAACTCAGAACATTATATATCACATGGTTTCTCTAAGGTGAGAAACTCAGAATAAAGGTATTTTGTAGAACCCAATGGATGTGATGGCGAAAGTCAGGAGAGATGATGAATGGCGTAGGAGAATCAAAAAGGTGGAGGGGAAGGGGTTGTAATGTTGACGTGCTATTCGTGTGCACAAAATATTCAAGCTCAGTGTAAACTTTTGGTAGTGCATATATATTCTAACAAAAGTGGGAAAATATTTTAACTGATCTTGGGCTCTTCCTTTACCATTACATTCTCTTTTTCTTTTATGTATAATATATAACAGCACCATGAATTTCTTTAAGAACCCCCCCATTTTATTGATATGTATAAGCACAAAATTTAAGGTTTACAACGAAGTTGAGCATTTTGTACACCTACATATCTTGTCAAGGTGACAAGAACTTTCCCACTCTCCTTTTGTCCCTCCCCCTACACGCCCCTCCATCCCTCCCCTGCCCTACCCCCCGGTTCACTTTGTTCTTCTTTTTAAGTTCCATGAGATAGTTGTGATCTGGGTCTCTCATATCAGAGAGACCATTCGATGTTTCACTTTCTGATTCTGACTCACTTCACTAAACAAGATGTTCTCAAGTTTCTTCCATTTGCCTGCAAAAGCCTCCAGGCTGTTGGACCTGGGAATATTTCCAAAAGAGGTCAAAGCAACAAATAACAGAGACATATGTACACCCATGTTCATAGCAGCACAACTAACAATGGCTAAATATGGAAGTCACCAAAATACCCATCAACAGATCAGTGGATACACAAACTGTAGTATTTATACACAATGGAATACTATGCATGTATAAGTACCTTTTTAAATTTTTCATCTTCTCTTCAAATTATCTTTCTCTGAAAGCAAATTCTATTTATAACGATGTTTTTCATTGATAGGCAGGTTTCCCTCCAAATATCTGAAGATTCTTGGCTTTTGGTAAAGTTGGTGACTGAGTAACAGTACCACTCAATGGCTTCTCACATGCTCATTCAAAAACTTGAGATTTAGTGAAACAAACAAACAAAAAAACACCTACTCAATTTAGCTGGGAGAGGAAGTACAGCTCCACGGGAAGTTGGAAGCTCCATACATAGATGCATCAGAAGCTGAATAAAGTGACAGGAACTTTGACCAGGAAGCTGTCCTAGAGCACCTGGGAACGGCTGTGAGCTACCAACATCCACAGCCTGAGATAAGACTGGATCGTGGAGACACAGAAATGAGCCTGCAGCTAGCGCAAACTGCAAATGCACTGCAAGCTCCCCCTCTGAGAAGACCTCCCAGACCTTAGCAGACCAGCTTGGCAGAAACAGTGTTCAGCAGCTACACTAGGCTGTGACACAGTCAGGAACCATTTTGAAAAGAGCCCAAGTCTGAACCGTTTAGGATAAAAGAAGCCACATATGGGCCACACATCTATATTGGGGATATTCTTAACCAATGCTTAGGAAGAAATTAACATCAGTGGCAGTTGCAAAGAGGAGAGAAAAGTAGCTGATATCCTGAGGTCTGTGGTGGTAGCGGATTCACCTCAGAAAGTGGGAAGCCCTGCCCTCTGAGGGGAGAGGCCAAGACAGATGTGAGAGCTTTTCTGAGGAGACTGGGTGTGAATAGAACACCTTAAAAGCAATCAGACTGTTAGTTCCCCTCTCACCACCTACTCATAGAACACAGAACTCAGTGAACTTTTGGCTCCACCCACACACCTGCAATCATGTTCAAAGAAACCTCTCACTGAGGCTATGAAGCTGAAGTCCCTCAGGAATAGAAATATAGGAAGAAAAGGAAACAGAAATCATGGAGAAATGCATGCGAGCCTAAAAGCTAATGTCATGAGCTCTGAAATAGCAGAAACCATAGGAATGGTAGTAATAAAAAATACACCAGTTGTTTTCTGTGAACAGTCAGTTCAAGCAAGACATTATTAAAGAAAGGCAAGTAGAATTTACTAAACAAATAATGGTCCTAGTGAATACTAAGCTTACCGAACATATGGAAGACACAAATGAAAAGCTTGCCGAGGTAAATAAGACAATGCAAGATATAAAGGAACATTTTGACAGAGATGTGGAAAACCTGAAAAGGAATCTAGCTGCAGTTGAGGATATAAAAATTCATCTATAAGCAGGAGAAGTTGGCTCCAACGTCGTGAGAACAAAATTTAGTACCTTGAAGATAACGCTGAGAAAACTAAGCCATAGTTAGGCATGACACCAAAATTAGAAGTGAGCAAAGTAGCTGGATACAACAGCTGATGGATGACTCAAAAAGAACCAATCTCAGAATTATAAGTGAGAGAGAGAGAGCAGAAAACAGCATAAATGTTATAAAAATATATGCTTTGAAGTCATAGAAAATTTCCTGAATCTACAAAAAGAAATTAATATTCAGGTACAAGAAGTCTATAGAACACCAAGTAACCAAGACCAGAAGAGAACCTTGCCACCAAACATCAAGATCAAACCCTCAGAAATTCAACACACACACAAAAAAAAAATGTTAAAAGCAGTAACAGAAAACAGTCATTAATTTTACAAGGGAAACCCATTAGAATGGCTGCAGAATATTCAATGTAAACTTTAAAGGTAAGGAGAGCCTGGAACTAAATCTTTCAAATTTTAAAAGAAAGCACATGTCAACCCAGGTTGTTGTATATAGTAAAGTTATCCCTGAACATTGAAGAAGTAAAAAGTTTTCCATGACCCAGAAAACCTAAAGAAATCTATGACCACTAGCCCAGGATTGCAGAAAACATTTGAGGACATCTCAGAGAGAGAGAGAGGCCAATAACACCAAAGAACACACACAAAAGAGAGAGCATCTAAAGGAAAAGTGGAACAAAAAGAAAAAAAGACGAACACAAGAAGAAGAGGACAATGACAGTATTCAGTAAAAATTCTACAATAATTACTCTCAATGTTAATGATCTTAATTCACCAATAAACCAACCTATATAGACAAGCAGACTGGGTAAAAAACAAAATGGAACCATTTGTTACCTGTAAGAGACACATTTCACCCATAAAAAAAGCATACAGACTGAAGGTAAAAGGCTAAAGACTAGTACTACACACTAGAGGAACCTGGAAATGAGCAGGAGTAGCTATACTATTCTTAAACCCTGTAGATTTCAAATCAAAACAGATCAGAAGAGACAAGTATACACACTATAGACTGGTAAAAGAAAAAAAAAACTTAACAGAAAGAGCTCACAAGTATAAATACATATAAACCCAATGTTGGTGCACTCAATCACATAAAACAGAAACTACTGGACATGAAGGGCCAAACGGACCCCAATATAATTATACTGGGGAAATTCAATACCCCACTCTCAGAAATAGGCAGGGTAATGAGACAAAAAAAAAAATCAACTAAGAAATAACAGAGCTAAGTGACAGCATGGAAAAAATAGACTTAACAGATATCTACAGAGTGCTATCCAAGGTCAACAGGATAGGCTTTTTTTTTCCTCAGCAGCACATGAGACTTTTTACAAAATAAACCACATCATTGGACACAAAATACGCTTGATACAAAAGAAGTAAAATCATTCCCTGTATACTTTCATATCACAGTGGAATGAAACTAAAAATAAACAGCAAAAGAAACTACAGAAACTACACAAATAGAGATTAAATAATACATTATTGAAGAAGCAATTGATCACAGAAGTAATCAAGAAAGAAACCAAGAACTTCCTAAAGTCAAATGACAATGGCATCACATCATACCAGAACCCACGGGACACAATGAAAGCAGTACTGAGAAGAAAATTTGTAGCATGAATGCATATATGAAAAATACAGAGAAATCTAAAATATACAATCTAATGATACAGCTCAAAGTTCCAGAGAAACAAGAGGAAACCAAATCTAAAAGCAGAAGGAAGGAAATTATGAAAATCACGAAGGAGGTAAATGTAATTGAAACTAAAAAAGCAATACAGAGGGTGAGTGAATGAAAGAGTTGGTTCTCTGAAAATAAGGTTGACAAACCTCTAGCCAAACTCACTGAAAGAAGGAAAGGAAAAATTCACATCGGTGCAACTAGAAATTGAAAAGGTAAAATCACAATAGATACTCTTGAAATCCAGAGAATGATATAAAACTATTTTGAAAACGTATATTACAATACATTCAAGAACTCACAACAAATGGATTAATTCCTAGATATATATGATATACCAAAATTGAATCAAGAAGATACAAAAGCTCTGAATAGAGCAATAATCAGAGATGAAATTGAAGCAGTAATAAAGGATCGACTAACAACAATAAAAGAGGCCCAGAACCTGATGGATTTACCTCAATATTCTACCAGAACTTTAGAGAAGAGTTAGCACCAATGCTCCTTAAACTCTTCCACGAAATTTAAGGAGAGCGAACACTGCTCAATTCCTTGATCACCTATCATCATGACCCCACACCAAAAAAAGACCCTACAAAGAAAGAAAACTACAGACCAATTTCCTGAATGAATATAGATTCAAAAATCTCCAATAGTATAATTGCAAAGAGAATGCAACAAATTATTAAAAAGTTCATATACCGTGTTGATATTGGCTTTATCCCATGGACATAAGGCTGGTTCAACATACACAAATATAATACACCACATTAACAAAATCACAGACAAAAAGCACATGGTTATCTCAATAGACACAGGAAAAGCCTTTGACAAAATATAACATCCCTTCCTGATCAAAATTCTGTTGAATATAGCTATAGAAGGATGCTACTTCAAGCTAATAAAAGCAATTTATGACAGTCCTACATCTAACATCATCCCAAATGGGGAAAATCTGGAAGCATATCCTCTAAAATCAGGAACAAGATAAGGGTGTCCACTCTCACCGTTTCCATTCAACATTTAACATAGTGCTTGAAACGTTAGCCAGAGCAGTCAGGCAAGACAGTAAAATAAAGAGAACATATATAGGAAAGGAAGAAGCCAAACGATTCTTATTTGTGGATGCCACGATTCATTACAGAGAGTACCCCAAAACCTCCACCAGAGGACTCTCATATTTAATAAAAAATTCAGTCAAGTTACAGGACATAAAATCAATTCACAAAAATAGCAGCATTTCTTTACAGAAACAAAGAAAACACAGACAAAGAGACCAGAAAACCAATGTCATTCAGTCATCTCAAAGAAAATTAAGCACCTAGGAATCATCCTAACTAAGCAAGTGAAAGATCGCCATTGAAAATTACAGTACTCTGAAAAAAGAAATTGAAGAAAATTTTAGAAAATAGAAACACATCTTTTCTTCCTGGATAGGCAGAGTCAAAATTGCAAAATGGCCATACTACCAAAACTAATGAACAGATCGAACACAATCCCAATCAAGATACCAACAGCATTTATCACACAACTGGAAAAATGCTATGAAAATGTGTATGGAATCACAAGTGGCCCAGAATAGCCAAAACAATCCTGAGCAACAAAACAAAAGCAGGAGGCATCACAATAACTGATATCAAACTATATTACATAGCAACAGTGATTTTAAAAAGCACATGGTATTGGCACAAAAGTAAACAAATGGATCAGTGGAGCAGAACTGAGGATGCAGAGATGTCCCCTGACTACCTTCAGCCATCTGATTATCCCCCAAAAAACCACAATTATGCATTGGAGTAAGATAGTTTTAAAAATGGTTCTGAGAAAACTGTCTAACCACATGCAGAAGAATAAAACCATACGCACATCTTTCACCGAAATACACTGAGGTTCCATCTAACTCCAGTAAGAATGTCTGTTATTAAAAACACGCACAGAAAAACAACAAATGATGGTGAGATTGTGGGGAAAGAAGACCGTTACTATATTTCTGGTGTAACTGGAAGCTGGTACAACCCCTATGGAGAGTAGCATGGAGAGTCCTCAAAAAAGTGAAAACAGATGCCCCATTTGACCCACCTCTTGCTATACCTTTTCTGGATGTCTTCCCAAAAGAGTTTCAAATCATCATGAAAAAGTGATACATGCATACTCATGTTTATAGCAGCACAAAATATAACAGTCAAATCCTGGACGAAGTCAATATGTCTAACAACAGATCAATAGATCAAGAAAATGTGGTATATAGACACAAGTACTACTCTGTCATAGAGAACAGCAAAATTGAGTCATTTGTAGGAAAACAGACACACTTTGAGATGATTATGCTCAGCAAAATGAATCAGACGCAGGTTAAACATGATATGGTTTCTCTAATATGAGAAAACCAAGGCATAAAAAGGAAAAGAGAGATGAAGGAAAGTATGAAGAGAGACTTTTAAAGAGGGAAAGAGAACGTGGGGGGTTGGGGAAGGGAATGTGATATGTACATAAATTTAAAAATATTACATAAAAAATTTAAAAATAAAGGTAGGTTTTGTTTTCCAAAAAAGGGAGTGGCATTTATAAAGAAGGGTGACTACAATGGTTCATCTTATATGGCAACTTGACTGAGCCATAAAGGAGCCACACATTTAGTCAAACTTTATTCTGAGTAGGTCTAAGAACGTGTTTCTGAATGTGGTTAACATT
This sequence comes from Ctenodactylus gundi, assembly GCA_004027205.1. Taxonomy (NCBI): domain Eukaryota; kingdom Metazoa; phylum Chordata; class Mammalia; order Rodentia; family Ctenodactylidae; genus Ctenodactylus; species Ctenodactylus gundi. The sequence goes on along the minus strand of PVKB01004189.1, from coordinate 66,100 downwards.
TGAATGAGTAGACCGAGCTAAGCAGACTGTTGTCCCTAATATGGGTGGGTTTCCTCTAATCAATTAAAAATATGAGTAGAAAGAAAAGCCTGAATAGGAAGGCACTCTTCATTTTACTGCTTAAGACATTGTCTTTTTTCATATTGATCTTTGAGCTACCAGCTTTCACAGCGACACTTACATCACCAACTTTCCTGATTCTCAGGCCTTAAGACCCAGACTGGAGCTAAAACTAGATCTCCTGAGTTTCCCGCTTCCTAACCTACGAGGCCGATCTTGTCACGGGAGCACAAGGCTTCTCCCTTGTCTGGGTGGTTACCAACTCTCAATTTCTGCCCTTTATTGTTCACCACATCCCAGGTGAAAAGCAGCTCTGATTGCCATTGAATCACATCTCTAAACAAATTGTGTCTTTGATTTATGCCTAAAACTGCACTAACCTTCAAGACTTCTCTGGCCAAATTTCATTTTGGGTGAGGAGAAAGAACATGTCATTCTCAGTGGTCAAAGTTAGCCCTTCCTCTAAGATTCCGTAGGTTGAATTTTAGAGCTGAAAGAGTCCTTACAGTACTCATCTCACAGATAAAGAAACTGACATAGTAATTTGCTCAAGGTCAAGAATTTAATTCACCAAAAACCTGGATACAGAATCATTGTCTTCTAGCTATTATGCTCAGCTTTCCTTCCATAATAATCAAAATTATTGTAATAAAAATTTATAATTATTAACTTCTATAGCTACTGAGGGCTACATTTGTCTCTACCTTTATAATCACTGTGATGTAGGTATAACTATTATCATTTCTATGTCACAGGTAAGAAAGATCGTGCAAGTTGAGCTTAAGTAACATGTACAATGTGACACAGTCATTTGCAGACCAGATTGAAAATCAAGCAACATGTCCCCAAAATCTCTGATTTGTCATTTTCCTATTCTACCACTGTACATGGTGAGGTCAGTATCTCAGTGATTTTATTTGTAAAACGAGACTCGGGCTGGAGTGTCGCTCAGTAGCAGAACACTTGCCTCACGTATGCAAGGCCTTGGATGTGTTGCTGGCATTGAAAAAAAAAAATGAATAAAATGATCCTTCACATTAATCTGCACCATAGTAAATAATATAAATAATTCTTTAAGTAAGGAAGTACTTCCTCTGCGTCTTTGTCAGGGAGAAGTTGGGCAGGAAAACCAACAAACATGGACAAGAAAATGATAGAGAGAAGACATTTAGGAAGATACTGCATTCTGGTTCAGACACAAACTAAAGAACCACTGGTGCACACCTGGGACATTGACATGGGAAAATTAAATAATCAAACTTAGACAGAGTTGCCTAAAGTTATGAAAGCTTTTCGCATTCTCTTTTCCTCGCCAGGCATTTTGCCAGTACCCCTTAAAAAGCAGGTCATGTCTTCAGCCTCACTTTCAGACTCTACATATATTAATATATACCAGAACCGAAGAACATTCATCACTGGAAAATCTTGCAGGCTCAGATGAAAGGCTTGGCTCCAGATCTTTTTGTAACCTTGGGACCATGAGGAAACCTGTGGTTTTAACTCCATGCAGCTCCCCCTTATAAAGGAAGCCAACTACCAGCCCCCGAGGCCTGTAAAAACAATGACTGTTATCAGTTATGTGTTGCTATATAACATCACCTCAATATTTAACAACTTACAGCAAAGATTCGTCATTTCTCTGGATTCTATGGGTTTGCGAGATGACCCTTCATTGGTGTATGCAGCAAAAGGGGCCAGTGGAGTCTGAGTTCTTCTGGAATACCAGGGAAAGCAGTATTCCACATGAGTTTTCATTCCTAGACTTTTCAGTGTCCTAGTTTGATGGTTACTGTTAACAGTCAACTTGATTGGCTTGAGAGACAACTAGGGGATTAATAAATCACACTTTGGGTATGTCTGGGTGGGTCAAAGGAGTGTGACCTTGGAGGCTATATCTAGTCCTCCTTCCTCTCTGGTTCTCTTTCTAACCTATTCTAATTCCCAGCCACACCCTTGTGCAGGGTTTCCGCTTTGTAGCCCGCTAAGAATGAATTGAAAATTCTGAAGCTATGAGCTAAATAAACCTCTCCTCCTTTAAGCTACAGGAGAAAAAAAACAAAAAACAAACAAACAAACAAACAAACAAACAAACAAAAAACAGCTCCAGCAACAGAAAAGCTGACCAATACAGGTCGTTTGGGGTTTTCAAGACAGCAAGCTATTAGAGCTCGTAAGACCTAGGTCCAGAACTATAGCAGCGTGAATTCTGTTGCATTCTATTGGGCCAAGTATGTTACTTATAGAGCCACACCTCACTCAATGTTAGAGGCAGCTGCACAAGCTTATGAACTCATGGCAGTATAATTCACTGGGGCCTACTTTAAAACAGTTTTTCATGAAGGCCTTTTAAATCCAAATCAGTCTCTTCTGTGATTAACTGGAGTAGCAGCAGCACATGTAAGAAAGAAGTATTTATTACTGAAGTCTCCTTCCAAAATAAGGGCAGCTTGACAAAAGAAATGTAAGAAATATAGATACTTATTCAGCAATTCCTTACTGTAAATAATTCCCGTGGCTTCTATGTCACTCTTACATGAGTTTCATTTACATAAACCAGAACATTTCTGCCTTAAGGTCATCTAAGACAGAAGGAACGAGGGACAGAAGTTGTACAGAAAGCAGTGGTGCCATAGGTCATCACACCGTAAAGGCGGATTTAGCAAAATGAATGTCCATAGAGGGAATTCTTGAAAAATATTAATTATACCTCTGCTTCCTGCACCCTTTTGCTCAACAGCAAAGCAGAAACAGTTTCTAGTGATAGTAGATTGACTCTTAATCCTTTATCAGGGAGTAGCACAGCAACAATATGTGTGAAGAGTACGGAGCAGAGGTGCTCCAAAAGAATATGTGTATCTGCATTAGTTAATCTTAATTTTTACCTGGCAAAAACCCTAATATGATTCTAGCTTTGTAGAAAAAAAGTCAAGAAGATAGGTATGTGAATATAATATAATATAGTATAATAAGAAAACACTTCTTTCCTTTATCTTTTATTTAGCAAAAATCTTGATTATCCATCAAACAAGTGGGGTTTGTTTGATTAATGTCTGGACACCGGACCATTTCTGGTGTATTTCTTTATATATATATCTGAGACAAACACCCAAAGTCTCATCTGCCCCTATAAAAATGCCTTGCTACAAATGATCTCTGCATGAAAGGCTCATGAATGAAGGGAATCGAAGAAAAGGTTTTTTTTTCTGGAAAGAAATAGTTGTACCAGATACAAATTTCATGTCATTTGTGTTGCCCAGCAGTATACTTGAGATTAACCCTTAAGCACAGAAGTAGCTGGGGCTCATTAAATGGCTTTTGGGCCCATTGTTGATGGCACTTTGCTTAAAACAAAACGTACAAGCAGTCCAGCTAGCACATTTTACACACTCTGCTGTCTGTCTAGGATAAATGGCATTCATAATCCAATGATCAAAAGAGAATCACACATGCGTTGCACTTGGTCACCAAAGCTCCACAATACCATAACATTTGGTAATTCACAACTGAGGGTGAAGAGGAGGAGGCAAGACATCTAGAATGAAACAGGTTGAAAAATGGTTTTTCAATCACTTACTTCCTATCTGATATAAAAGACAGTATTTGTATTCTTTCATTAACATTTTTGAAGAGACCTATAACAATTATAAACCTTCTTATGAAGATGATTTAGTCTCCACTAGGCATAGCTTCATCTCTTCTTATCTATACGTTTTTAACATTAGTACTAAAAAAACTGAGTTCATTACCTCTTGAAGACTGAGCTAGTGGAATTCAGGACCTGGGAGCACTGTTCTTCTTGGTTTAGTGCTTATGATAGTGATTGGTACATTTGCTAAAAAATATTTGAGTGAATTAAATGTATATAATTCTATTTTTGAAGCTTCTTCATAGCTATTTGAGATTCTCTAACATATAGCGATGACATCTGATAAAAAAGAAAAATTGCAATTTTAGAGTAATAAGATAATTTGGTCAGATATAATTCATAAAGATTATAAAATAATAGTTTTTAAAAATGAGAACAAAAGATGATAACTTGATGACAGGTGGGGATAGCTTAAGGCCAGTGCTTGTTTATCAACTTGGAAAATGTAAGTGGAGAATTTTAATACATGACATATAGAAATACGACAATAACTATCTTATATGTGTATCCTCCCAACCAAAAGATAAAATTAATCACAATAGGGTGAGACCAGCCAAGTAACAGAATAGTTTATGTACAGGCAAAGCTATTCAAAATCTATGCCTCATTGTTCTGCTTATAGTGCTGTACGAGGTGTAACAACAAAAAAATGCTGCGTATAAGTGAACTGTATAGTAACCAGGGATGGAACAACCAGGAACTTGCCAGCTCTTATTTAGGGAAAGATTGGAAAGGCATCTGGGAAGGAATTATGTACAAAAGATTATATCCCAAGGGGAACTGGGTTTTAATAAAAGAGATTGCCCAAGTGTGTGGATTGGTGGTGCTAAAATGATAAGGGTGGAGTGATATTAATATGTGAAAAAAATATTCAATTCCCATTGTGTTGTCAATGTCTCAGGAGATTCCTTTCATACAGGAAAAATTTACACAAAAGATCATTTACAGGGAAATGGTATAATGTGTGGAGATAGAGTAAACATTTAGCTATTTTAATACACTCAGCACTACAAAGATAATTTGCTTTGGCTAAAATTGTCACTAAACAATTATTTTTTATTAAATAGAAGCAGATAGGTAAATGAAAGAGTAAATAAAATAAATAAACAACTAAATTTCATCTACGGGCTATTAAATGAATGTGTATGGGGCTACAGAAACAAGCCACTAGGTAAGACTACTACTACTACTACTACTACTAGATAGTACTAGGTAAGTATCTTCAAGAACTCAATGGTTTGATTTAAGAAGCCAAGTGCCCAGTCAAAAAGGCCTTTAGGTCTTACAAAATGTAAATGTAGGAAAGTGCTGGTGGTTGTGGTGGCAGCCTCCGATTCTGTTGGGCCTCTGTGTTGAGTTTGTGTTTCCACAGGCTTGAAGAAAAAGTTGCAGAAGGCTGGAGGCAGGTTGTGAAGAGAATACTTTATTTGTAAAATTACAGAAGGAGAAAGAAGATAGAGCTTCTGCGAGTCAGAATAGGGACCCAGAAATGTGGATTGCTCATATGGCTCACAGTCTAGGGGTTTTTATAGTGTCACTGGGTAAGGGAATGTCCTATGCTAAGCAGCTTGGTTGCTAAGGCTGGTTGCTAAGTTCCCCACCCTTAAGCTGCTGTGGAAGAGCCCACCCTTAAGTATTTCTCCTTTAAAGATCTTTCATTCTATTATCTTTTAACTACTTGCTCACTGAGTAGTTCTGGGGAGTGGTCAGCTACAGACTATTACCACAAGGCCAGCTGCCTTTTCTATAATCTTATTTTCCAGTGAAGTCTGTGTTTCTGGGGGACCCTGTATCCCTTACTGCCTACAACCCCGCTGTCTCCTCTCAAAGAAGGACCTGGGGCTTACTCCTCTTTTACTCTTTACTGTGAGAAAAAATTGGCTTATGTAACAGAGACTCCAATATGTAAGAAAATAGAAAACATTCAGAATGCTGCTTTGGAAGAATACTTTGTTTTGGAACAGCTGTATTATTTTGTTTCGACTCTCTATAATTTCTAGGCCTTTTGCTTTACTTTTCCACTCAAAAATATTTCTGTTAAGTCAAATTTTTACATTGTTTATTTCATTTAAAAATTTTAATTTTCAATTATTAACCTTTAATCACTTCAATCTATATAATAATAGTTTATTAATATATAGCCCACCTACCATAAAATTCACTCAATTATACATGCTTAATTCAGTGTTTCAGTATACTCACAAAGTTGTAAAGCGATCTGCGCAATCTAATCTTAGAACACTTTAACCACTCTCAAAGTAAACCGTTTACTCTTTTTCAGTCACTTCTAATCCCTGCATCTCCCTCTTTCCCAAAACACAGAAATACTAGGCAACCACCAATCAGTCTCTCCTTCTATGGATTTGCCTATTCCAGAATTTTATATGAATATAAAAAGTGAAATTATACAAATGCGGTCTGCTGTGACTGGCTGTTTCACTTAGCATAACATTTTCAAATCTCATCCATGTTGTAGCATGTATCAGTATTTTATTTCTTTTATTATCAAATAATATTTCATTGTACAGTTACATCGTATTTATGTACTCATCAGCTAATTACTTTTGTATTGTTTTGATTTTTGACATTATGAATAATGCTGCTACGTACATTTGTGCATAGTTTTTATGTGGGCATATGTTTTCAATTCTCTTTGTACCTATGAATGGATTTTCTGGATCATACGGTTACTGTGTTTAACATGTAACAGAATGTTAAACCGTTTCCCAATACAGCTATATTATTTTATGTTCTAATCAGCAATGTGAGAATTCCAGTTTCTCTGGCTCAAGACAACACATTGTATGGAGTGAGCTCTTTGTTGTGGTCCCCTTATGGTTTAGATTTGCGTTCTTTAATATTGAGCATCTTTTCATGTGCTTATCGCGCATTTGTATATATTCTTTGGAAAAATGTTTATTTAAATTCTTGACTTAGTTTAAATAGGTTGTCTTTTTTATTATAAACTTTGCATCTTCTTTATATATTGTGAACACAGGTCCCTTACTAGAAATGCAATTATTTTCTCTAATTCCTTGGTTTTTCTTTTTTGATATCCTGACAACGCAAAAGTTTTTAATTTCCACAGTCAAATTAATCTAATTTTTTATTGGTGCTGTTGGTGTCATAGCTAAGAAAGCATTGCTTAACCTAACGTTATCAGTGTTTGTTCCTGTTTTCTATTAAGAACTGTGTAGCTTTAGCAGCAAACACAAATTTTTAGTTAACTTTTTTGTACCTTGTAGAGTTAGAACCCAGCTGTATTTTTTTGGCATGTAGAAATGCAATTGTCCCACTACCATTGTCGAAGTGTATTAGTTTGGGTTGCTACAAAAGGCAGAATTTACATAAGTTATAACGAAATGATGTTTTTGGAAGGCTTACAGGTCTGAGGATAGAGGCAGTCCAAGATGATGGCTTGCACGTGCGAGAGCTGGAAGGTCTGATGGCTGCAACGCCGCAAGGTAGAACAACCATCTGGGACTGGAGGACAGCTGTTAAGAGTCTGCTGTGGATCTTGGCTGTTCAAAGAAAAGTGCGAAGACCAGAGACTGAAGATCCATTACCTGAAGATCAGCGACAGGCAGACAGGTGCAAGCTGAGACTGGAGTGAATCTGTGTTGAACATCTGTGGGATGTAGCAAGTCAGCATTGGTACACGATTGCTAAGGTGAGAGCTTTCCCAGAGAGAAAAGCTGTAACAATCTTTCTTCTTCCTTCCTTGAGTTCCCAGTTGGGCCTCTCACACCAGAGAGGGTGCCCTTCCCTCATTTGCTGGCCCACAAATCACTCACATTCTAATACAGGCTGGTTAATGGTCTTATCTAGGTGTGATTCCTAAACCCTAATCCAGGCATGGCTTCTGATTGCCTCAAATGAACATAATCTCTCCAAAGTCACAAAGAAACTAGTCTTTCACCCATAGGATAATTTTGGAACCCTGTTTGAGAATCAACTAACCAAGATGTACCAGTTCATTTTTGAACTCCCAATTGTATTTCAATAATTAATGTGTCTATACTTTTTCCAGCATCACCATATATTGTGGTATGGCTCTGGAATGTTCCCCGAAAGTTTCATGTATTTTAATGTTAATAGATTGTCTATGAAGCCACGTGCTGTTGGAAGATTGGGGCCTACTCGGGAAGGGTGGGTTACAGGCATGTAAATTAGGATTGAAGGTGTGTATGTTATGATGAAAGGCATGTAGGATTAATGACGTGTAGTGGCCACGCCTTCCACACCTGGATCCAGGAGCGGCTGATCACTGGGAGGAGACCTGGAAGGATATATAAGCTGCATCCTGCCTTCCTTGAGGACGAGGACTAGGACTGGGACTGGGACTAGTCTCAACTAGTCTCTACTTGCCTTCTTGTTTGTGATGTCCTGAGAAGCTGCCTCTACTTCTGTCTCTGCCGTGTACTTCGATTGCTACCAGCAGCCCTGAATGGACTGTGAGCTTTTGAAACCGTGATCTAAAAATAAACCTTTCCTCCCCTAAATCTGTGGTTGCTGGGTATTGAGTCACAGCAACAAAAAGTAACTAAGACACCATATTTTGGAGTTTTGTAGCAAGTACTGAATTTGAGAAGTATGAGTCCTCCAACTTTATTTGTCCTTTCCAAAATTGTTTAGGCTGTTTGGTGTGTGTTCCAATTTCATGTGATTTTAGGATTAACATTTCCATTTTATAAAAAGCTGTTGCATTTTAATAGGAATTGTACTGAATCTATAGACTGCTTCAGGTGATATTCTCATCTTAACAGTAGCAAATTTTCTTCCTCTGCCTCACTCTCATCTTCATCTTTTTCACCTTTATCCTCCTCTCCCTCTTCATCAATATCCTCCAATCCTTCATCATCGCCATCATCGTCTTCTTCCTCATCATTCGTCTCAGGAATGAAGTAGTACTGCAACTGATTTGGCCAAATATCATCTTTGATGACCTCTCCTAGTTCATCTGGACCTGTGTCGGAATGTCAGGAAACCAGACAAAGAAGCTCTCTGGCTCTTCATGCTGACTCTTCATACAGGCCCTATTCTGTGCTTGACTTGAATGTTTTGTCAAATTCTTTCTAGATTACCATTTGATTTCAATGGACTTTGAAGATGGATCCCCACTCTCATTCAGATGAAGGAGAGGATGGATTCCAACGTTTTTGCCCCTCTTTATTTTATATATATATATTTACATTTTCTCCAGTCCCTGGAAATAATTTACATTTTCTCCCACCTCTTGTGCTCAGCCACCCTATTCTTGAGATTGAGGTCTCTTTTCTCAAACATCAGAGTTCTTAATTTATTTTTGGGGGGGATAACATTGAGCAGAACACAATGCAAAAAGAATCTCTACAACCTTCTGTTTTGATTTCATTTTTATCTCTTCCTGTCTCAACAAACTGTACGGAGTCACCAGCACCATGCTTTGTAGGAGAAAAGAAAACCCTTCTGCTCTTTTCGCTCTGCTGGAAGCTGGAGAGTTCTAGGCCCCGTGCAGCAGTGTGTAGAACTCTAGCCTTTTCCCTTCTTTCTCTGTACATAGGGCTCAGAGATTACACTGTGTCTCTATGTGAATATGGACAGTTAGCACTGTCTTGTTTAAAAAAATAAAAAATTAAAAATGGAGTACTAGGTCAGCAAAGGGTGGATTTGGGGTGTTCTGGTGGGTTAAGTGGGCATTTGGACCACATGGCTTCTCCTTTGGTATGTTTAATTGTGATGATTAGTGAACATCCTTGCAGTTTAAGATGACACTTTTCAAAGAAAATTCTCTCCTAATGATGGCTTGAGGCCCGGCATTTGATGGGAGTATCCGCAAAACCAGTAGGATCTTATTTGGAATTGAAATACTCTATTGTAATTTTGTTCATTTATTTTTTAAATTTTCTTTCCTTTTCCATTGGAAAGGAACAATGATGCTTAGCTTTAAATGTTAAAAGTTGCTTTATTATAATAAAACTAAATGTGAGAAATAATAAGTCTTCAAATCCAAGAACTCAGAGTATCTTTTCATTTCACTGCATCTTCTTTTACTTTTAGAAGCAATGTGTTGTAGTTTTCACCATAGAAGTCTGGCACCTGTTTTGTTAGATATACTCCTAAGTATGCCTTTACATATTGCAAGTAATTTTTTTTCAGTATGTAGAAACGCAATTGATTTTTATTTGTTGATCTTGCTTCTTGTAACTATGCTGAGATTTTTTCATTAGTTCTAAGAGCTTTTGCATGAATTCTTTGGGATTTACTACATATAAGATTATGGTATATGTGAATAAATTTTTTTTGCTTGTTTCTTTACAGTTTTGATGCCCTTTATTTCTCTTGTTGTTTTTTCCTAATACTGTGGCTAGGTCCTCCAGTACAATTTTGAATTGAAGTGGCATGAGTGTATGTCTTTGTTGTGCTCTCCGCATTAGGGAGCAAGCTTTTAGTATCTTGCCATTAAGGATAATATCAGATGTGAGTTTTTCCACAGATAATCTTTAGCAGAGAGAGGAAGTTTCTTGCATCACTAGTTTGATGGGTGTTTCTTATCACAGAAGTGTGTTAGATTTTTTTCAAAAGCTACTGAGTTTAGCACGTTGTGTGCATGTGTTCTTTATTCTATCAATAACATGCATTTTCATGTTTACTTTGTGTATATTAAACCAACTGCTCACTCCTTTTATAAATTCTATTAGTCCTATTGTAAAAATCTTCCTATCCGTTATTAGATTTGGCTTTCTAACATTTTCAGAAAAAAATTATATCCGTGTTTCTAAGAGATACTGGTTTATACTTTTCCTATGAATTCTTTATGTGTAGGTTTCTTTTCTTCTTACAGGTTTTTTCTGGATTCAGTGTTTGGTAATTCTGGTTTCGGAGTGATTTGGGAATTGTGCTCATTTATTCTATTTTTTGAAGAGTCTGTGAAAAAATGTGGTCATCTTATTTAAACTTCTGGCAGAATTCACTCATATAGTTATCTGGGTCTGAGCTTTTCCTTGTAAAAAGTTTTATTATTAATAATTAGCACAGAATATTTGCATATATTAAAATTATTGATTCAATTTCTTTATTTATTACAGAATATGTATGTGTTTGTGTATTTACTTGTGCCTGTGTGTGTTTGTAGTACTCACGATCAAGCCCTGAACTTTCACACTGAGCTACACCCTGAGTCCTTTTTTTATTTTTGATTTTGAGACAAGTTCTTACTAAATCACCCAGGCTGGGCTTGAACTTGCAGTCTTCGCTGTCTTGGCCTCCCAGAGTGCTGGGATTACAAGTCTGCACCACCAGGCCAACTTGGTTATAGGCGTGTTTACATTTTCTATTTCTTCTTTAGTAAGTCCCAGTAATTTGTATCTTTTAGGAAATTACTCATTATATCTAATATACTGAATTTGTTGTCATACAATTGTTCATACTATTTCATTATAACACTTTATATTTATATTAGGCCAATAGTGATTCACCATCGGTATACATAATATTAGTAACTTGAGTTTTTTCCTTTTTTCTTGGTCAGTCCAGCTAAACGTTTATAAGTATTGTTGATCTTTGTGAATAGCCAGTTTTGGGTTTGTTGATCATATCTGTTGTAATCTTTAGGATTTCCCATCCCTTTTCTTGCTTTGAGCTTTTCTTCTCTCACTAGAATTTCTTCAACAAAAAGTTAAGTTATTGATTAAAACTTTCCTTATTAATGTAGGCATTTATAAATATAAATTTTTCTTGAAAAACTGCTTTGATGTTTTGGTATGTTATTTTTTCATTTTTTATTCATCTCAAATTACTATACAATTGTATTGTGATTTCTTCCTTGTATTATCGTTCATTTCAGAGTATGTTGTTAAAATTTTCTATATTTGTCAATTTTCAAATTTTGTTCCATTATTTTCTGTTATTGATTTTTTTTTTTTCAGGTAAGCCCAAGGCCTTCACACTGAGCTAAATCCCTGGACCATTTTTTATTTTGAATCCTGGGATAGGGTCTTCTTAAGTCACTAAGTTGCCCAGGCTGAACTTGAACTTGAGATCCTTGTGCTTCAAACTCTCAGAGTAATGGAATTACAGGACTGCACTACAGGGCCCATCTATTGATTTTTAATTTTTAATTTGTTGCAACTGAAGAACATACATTGCATTTCTACCCTTTTAGATTTACTGAAGCTTAATTTATAACCTAATATATAGTTGATCCTGGAGAATGTTTATGTTTGTTTCAGAAGAATGTATTCTCTGTTATTTTTAGTGTATAGAAAATATCAGTTAGGTCTAGGTGGTTGACAGGATTTTTTGCTTAGCTTTTCCAAAGACCTGCTAAAAAGCTCAAAAAGTAGGAATGGTCCGGGTCTCGGCTCTTGGAAGAGCTCAAGTTCAGCTCACTCCTTCCAGTGGCAACCAGCCTGCTGTTTCCCCAGCTACCATGTTTGCAAGGCTACTCCTTTTCATGGCTACTGAGTGACTGAGGAAATAATGGGAGTAAGAAAAGTCAAAATGTCACAAAGGCTGCCATTCTTATCAAGGCTTATGAATCTTGGGGTAATTAATGTTTTTAGATTATATCAAGCATGTAATTTCCAGATATACAAACAATTTTGGGATAAATTTTGCCAATACTGTCAGTACTTTTAAGGAGGAATACATTTGTAAAGCTCTCACTTTCCTGATCCAAAGTCCCTTCCTCTAATTTACAGATGTTGAAACTTTCTTTTATAAGTTTTAGCCACTTCTGGTAATTATACGTCTCTGCCTTTAGTATTTTCCTCTTTTTTCTCTTCTCTTATGTTGAGCTTTTTAACTGGCCGGTTACAGTTTTTTGAGTATGGCTCAGTTTCATTTTTTGAAGTAGAAATATTTATTGAATTATTCCTCAATTGAAAATGATAAGGTATTTAAATGTCATTTATTTTTCTCTTCTGATTCTTAATTTGTAGTGTCAATCTTATTAATATTTTCTTAAACTTTTTCTTTAATTTTTATTTTTTCCCTTATTAATTTTGTTATTTCTGTTCTTGGAGCTGGCAAAATTTGTAGCATCTAGATAAATAGTTTATATTAATATAAAGTAGTAACATAATCAAAAACTCACTTCACGAACTGGAGAGGATATTGTAATGAATTTGTGCGTGTGCGTTCTGTGCTCTCTACTCATCATTTCAAGAAAACTAACCAGGATTGTGGGTAAAGAGTTCCATAAACGAAACTAGAATCTCAGGCTTATATAGCATGCGGTGTCAAATCTGAATCCACCATCTATATAAGAAGACACAATATAAGTGAAGAAATTAATTTTAAAACCCCATTTGCAATGAGTTGGGGAAAGATGCTGCTGACATTCAGGAAATCACAAAGTTAATATGTAATAATTGTGTTAGTTTCTTACCTCTACTATAGCAAAATGTCACAAACTGGGTGACTTAAAATGTAGTATCTCAGAGTTTTGCATGTAAAAGTCTGATGTCAAGGTAATTTAGGGCTACTCCTAGCGGAGATTTTATGGGAGTATCTGACTCATGCTACTTCCTTACCTTCTGGTAATTGCCTGCAATCTCTGGTGTCCCTTGGCTTGTCAATGCAGCTTCAATCTTTGCTTCCATTTGTACATGGTGCGCTCTCTGGTATTTCTTTATATCTTTTCTTTGTTCGTGTCTATATCCATTTTTTCCCCTCATTTTAAAGAACACTAGTCATGGATTAGAGCATGTCCTAGTAACCTAATTACATCTGCAAAGAACATACTCCAAATGAGAACATATTCTAACATTTTGGGTGAACAAGAGTTTTTGGGAGGTGTTGTTTTACCTAGTACAATAGTTAGTCAAGATGTTTGGAAACTTTGCTGGCGTTCATAGCTTCTGACAGCATCTTGGCAAAAAATGTGAGCCGGAAATATTCTATCCAACCAAATCGTATTTGAAGTGCAAAAGAATAAAGACAAATAGTTTTGATCCTGCCAGAGCTCAGAGAATATCATTTCCATAAATACTTCCTGTGAAAATGACTGGAGGAGAAATTTAAGACAAAAAAGAAGAAGCCAAGAGAATTATGGGGAAAAAATAACCTCACAGTGAACTTTAAATGTACTTAACAATATAACCAAGACTAAAACATATATGGGAAATAAAGTACAAAATAGATTATAAAAGTTATATATAGTAACAATGAGGAAATTATACAAGGTGTCTCAAAAGTTTGCTATTTTTTCTGTGCATGATGACTTTTGGGACACCCTGTATATTTAATTAAATGCTTGCATAATTTTTCTCATAGCATTCATTTTGTTTCAAATATTATTGTGAGCAAAAGTTCCCAGAAAAAGCCACCACACTTACATCAAGGATCTTGCAAGGTGAACTGACTAGATTAGTAGAGGGATTGGAATGTTGCATAGCTAAATTATGTTGGGTCTTTTAGCTCATTTTATGGCCACATTGCCATCCCCTCTGCTCCTGTCGCAACATTCCTGTGCTTACAAAGTAAATCCTTCTGAAACGTACAAGCAGACCCCCAGTTTCCACCAACCCAGCAGCTAAGAATGTCAGTAGAGCATCTGAAGCCTACAGTGGAATTTCCCCACTCAGTGCAACCGCGTATTGGATGCTTCCACTAATGTTAAAAGTGCTTTGATTTATGAATTTCTTCCGTTATATAATTATATATTTTGCATGAATTAATGAATTGGAATGTGGTATTTAGGGTTACCTGAATATATGTCTCCTTGGTTCATAGTCACTCATATTTGGTACTAGAATAAACTAACTCTTATTTTCTTTGAGGTGAGAGTTGTGGTTTCCGCATTGATAAAAATTTTAATTCTGACCGAGCACATTTTATATTTTTAATATTTTATATGTATGGTGACTTTTAGAACAATTCCTGTCCGTGTCCCATCTGTATCACTATAGTCTTTCCTTTTGAGTTTCATCTGGATGACTTCCATCTACGAAGATATGCACCCATTTCCTGACGGGAATATTCAGGAAACATCAAGGAGTTAAAATTCCCAGGAAGATCCCTCAACACATGCTAGCTGGGAATTGGTGTATAAATATCTTAGACCCCTAAACCCTTGGAGATGTTACATAATCTTTCCCACAATTTCTTCACAAGATTAGGCTCCAATTACTCATAGACATAGCTGGCTTAATACTTATTTTATTTGTTGCCTAGTCTTTTTGTGAACTTCCTTAATTCCTACTATAATTTCTTGTCTTTCACACAAAAGATATTATATTTGTTATTATTATTATTATTATTATTATTATTATAGTTAAATCGTTATCTCCTGATCTGCCTCTGAGGGAATCCATTTAAAACAATATAAGTAACCAAAACTGATCAGAAGAAGGATTTAAAAAAAGGTAGAAAGTATTCTATTTATCTAATTGCTTCATCTGTAATTGCTGGGAGTCCAAGGAGATAATTTCAAGTTGCAAATGAAGTCATAGAAGGATAAGCATAGTTAAATATAAATGGTAAACAAAAGTGTAATATAATTAGCTGAAACTGAGTTGAAGTGAAGCAGTAAGAAAAAGAAATATTTAACTTCAACATTGCTCAGACTCAGTAACTAAAGGGTACTGCCTAAGAAGTGACAATTAAGCATATTATACCAATGTAGTCAACTAAAATGGCAAAGTAGAGTTTCCCGAATTTTATTCTCCAAGAAAACAATGAGAAACCAGCAAATGTGATCAGAAGTAGCTTTTGTCAGAACCATGGGCTTGATGGCTTGAAGCAACTAAGAGACTTTATTCAAAAAATGTTGTGGAGTCTTGGTAAGCACACATACACACACACACACACACACACACACACACACACACACACACACACACACACCAGTGAGCTTTGGGGCACTTAAACGCACCACAGTCTCATTCTCTGCTTTCCAGCTCAAGGTATTCTTGAAAAATAACATACTTACTGTGAAGATTGGTAGCTACGGGAGAGAGCAGATAAGGCATGAAGGTCTTCTCAAAATTAAAGCCGAGAATTGTCAGCATGTGACCTGCCTGTTGGATTCTTGGAAGAGCCTACTTTCAAACCGTCTGTATGTTTCCTGAATTAGAGATCATCCAAAGTGTAAACCTTTTCTCTAGGGACATGTATACCAAAAAAAAAAAAAAAAAAAAAGAGATAATTGGTTAACTTCTTGGCTGCTTGTAACAGTAACTGATAGCTGAAGCAAATAATAGACTAATCTAGAAGCTTGAAAGGAGAAGACTAAGGAATGAGTTTCCACATGGGCTTTCAGAAAACCTGATGCATTTCTACAAATTCAGAATGCCAGGCACTTGCCTAAGGCTATGTACATGCCCAGGGCTGTGTACATGCTCAGGAAAGATCTGAGAAAGCCCTAAGCTTTCACCTCTGGCTGACCTTGGGGCTCTGTGTAAACAGAAAATGAAAACTAAGAAAGACCTGTGAACTGTCTAGCTGAGTGTCAAAGGTATATCCCAGCACATACAGAGGACCTTTCAGCAAAGACTAGGAGAGATGTATTCATCCAAATCACTTTTAAAAAAATTTCTGTATAATTACTAGCTAACTACTAAGTCATGTAGAGATGTCAGTAGTCACACATGACAAAGACACAGATGTTATAATTAATTTTGGGTGTCAAATAAACTAGATTAATATTTTCTAGAGAAGCAGTAAAGCATTACTTCTGGTGTTTCTGTGAGGGTGTTTGCAGAGGACACTGGTAGGTGAGTTAGTGGATTGAGTGGGGTACATAATTGCCTCTTACATGGACAAGCATCATTCAGTTGGCGGGAGCCACAGACAGAACAAAGAAGACATAGAAAAGGCAATTTCTTCTCTCTCTTTCCTGGAGCTGGGACACTTCTTCTACTGTTGAATACCAAAACTCCATGCTCTCTAGATTCTGGGCTCTATGACTTACATGAATAGTCTCCTTGCACCTAAGATTCTCAGGACTTTGACCTCAGACTAAGAGTTACACCACTAGTTTCCCTTGTTCTGAGGCCTTCTTATTTGTAACAAAGTCATGACATAGTCAAAGACTACCATAGGGATGGGAGACAGGCAGAATTCTAGGCCCTTCCTCGCTACTTGTTAAAAGAATGATTTGTGTTTTCTTCTGGGGTAGTCAGGGACTTAAAAGATGTTTGCTATGGTCCGTGACTCTTCGCTTGAGCCTGTAGATACCTAACAGGTAACCAAAAAGACAACAAACCTTAACCTTCAGTTTTGTAACTTTTGTTGCTGTAAATCTTGGGTCAAATATCTTCTCAGATTCTTTATGGAGTGCCTGTCTAGGAGCTGCCTTGGAGCTTAGCCCTGAATTACATGATCTCATCCCCATTCATACTTTGTACAACCGGCACGGTTAAATGGAACTTTATAAATGAGATATTTTTTCCTTTAGAAATTAGATTTTTTAAAATAAAGAAATGGTTTCTCCCCATTTCTCCAGGCTTAGGGCATAAACCACTAACTGTACCATTCTTCAGCCCAGATGACTGGACAGAATATGCAGGTGCTTGCCCCAGGAGTTCAAAGTCCAACATTGTGGTTTCAATTAAGAATGTCCCCCCAAAGCCTGATGCATTTGGATGTTATGAATGGGCATCTGGTCTGGGTGTGTAATGGATTATAGGTTTGTGGTGAAAAAAAGGCCTGTGGCACATTTTAGATTACAGGTATGTGGATTAGGTTATAAATTATAGGCATGTGGATTATAGTATAGGTTATAGAAATGTGGTGGGGGCTTAACACTGGAAGTCTGAACTCAGAGGGAGCAGATCACTGACACAGAACATGGATGAATATATGACACTTCCTTTCTTCCTTCTGGGACTTGACTTGGCTTCCTGTTTGCAGTGCTGTGAGAAGCTACCTCTACCTCTGTCTCTGCATGTGCTTCCACTGTTGCTGACCATCCATGAATGGACTGATGCCTTCTGAAACTGTGAGCTAAAATAAATCTTCTATTCCTAAAGTTGTGGATGTCAGCTATACTGTTCTAGCAACAAAAAAGTAACTAAGACAAAAATTGGTACCAGAGATGTGGGCTTGTTGCTGTGACCTTATCTGATCATGTCTTTTGGAAACCTGTGGAACTGGCTTTGCAGAAGGAGTTTGGAGAAAGTTTGAGTATGCAAGCTCGAGAAGCCTTGGAGTGCTCTGAGCCGAGCTTGAGGGGAGATTTTGCTTGGAGTTGAGAAGATCAGAATGCTGATAGAAGTGTAGATTGGTCAAGCTCAAGAAGTTTCAGATGGAATGGAAAATTGTATTGGTAAGTGATCCAAAAACCATGCATACTATGCACTGACATAAAGTTTGTCACCATTTTGCCCTTGTCTAGAGATTTTCCTGAAACTGAGATTAAGGGCAGTGGACTGTTTAATCTGGTGGAGGAAATCTCAAGGGAGCCCAATGTTCAAGCCGTTACATGGCTGTTTTTTGCAGCTTTTAGCCAACTGTATAGCAAAAGGAAGGAGAAAAGTGGCAAAGCAAAATGGTGTAAAAATTTAGCAGTGCTAGACTAACATGGCCTGCACTGGTGGGGCCAAAGAGCACAGGGAAGCTGAAGAGACTAGCATTCAAAAGATGCCAAGTACTTGTAATCAGGACTGTAATGAAGTGGCCATGTGGGTGTTTTTCAGGAATCAGCAAGATCCCATCCTTTACCAATTAAAGGTTGCAAAGGCAAAAGATCTTGTCCCGAGAAGAGTACCCTAGGTCTCCCTGTAAGGCCATAGAGGAAAGTGTTTGCCAGGGTTCAGTTCCTTGGAGTTCAGCAATCCAGGCACCGCTGCAGCCACGATGTAAGGGGGCCATGCTACTGCTCAAGCCAATGGTGGATCTTGGCTATGTCCATGCAGTCCTAGTTTTACAGGCTTGCAGAGTTCAAGAGTTGTAGGTTCGTGGAGGCTTCCATCAAGATTTCAGAAGAAGGCCTTGGAGCCCTGGCAGTTTGCTCCTGGGAGGGCAGTGTGTGAAGTTTTGAAGGAGAAGCCTAAGGTTCAACAGAGACCCTGAAATTTTAGAGAAGCCATGAGCATGGATCGCCAACTGAGAAAAGTTGCGATGTTAGTAGATTCAGCCTGGAGGAGAGAAGATAGGAGCTGCAGTTAACAGCCAAACTTTGGGGGTGTGGCCACCAATCTCTTCAGTGTTCATATCTTACTGCTACCACAGTTTATCCCAAGTGGTGGACATGGGGTTACAGGAGTTAACCCCTTCCCTGCTGGGTTTAAAAGTTATTTTGGTTCAATTAATTTCTATCTTCCTCTTCCTGTCTTTTGGAATGGGAAAAGTTACCGTGTGCCATTTTATGTTGGAGGTATTTAACTTTTATTTGATTTTCACAGGAGTTCATGGCTGAGAGTTTGCCTTGTGTCTCAGAAGACACTTTGGACATGGGCTTTTAAACAGTACTGGAACTGTTAAGACTTTGGCAATCTTAGAAAACGATTAAATGTACATTTCATGAGGAGGTAGACATGAGTCTTTTGGAGGCCAAGGAAGGAATATTGTGGCTTGGACTTAGAATGTCCCCCTAAATCCTCATGTGTTTGAGTATTATGGATTATCTATGGAACCATGTGCCAATAGGAGATGGGAGATGGGGGCCCAGTATAAAAGGGTGGATGGTGGATAAGGTGGAAGAGAGATGTGTGGCAGATTTTAGATTAGAGGCACGTGGATTCGATTATAGATTATAGGTATGTGGTGGAGACTTAAACTTGGAAAGGATAGAGTACTGAAGCTGGACTCAGAAGGGGTGGATCACTGAGACAGGACCTGGAAGGATATATGCTACTTCCTTCCTTCATTCTAGGACTTGATTTGGCTTCCTGTTTGTAATGCTGTGAGGAGCTACCTCCACCTCTGCCTCTGCCATGTGCTTGCATTGTTGCTGGCTGCCCATGAATGCACGAGGACCTTCTGAAACTTTGAGCTAAAATAGACTTTTCCTGCTTTAATTTATGTCAGATATGGAGTCACAGCAACCAAACAGTAACTCAGACATCCAATTTCAGTACAAAGGTAAGAAGAGTTGAGGTTCAGGAAGGCGCAAAACAAGAATCAAAGTCTAACTTCCTTAGGCAAAGGAGACAGAAGTTGGGGATCAGAAAGGGAATAAACAAACTTAGGCATGCCTATTATCTCACTGTTCCTTGTAATGAAAATCCTTTGCAAGATACCCATGTGCACAAAATGCTCAACTCCATTGTAAACCTTGAATTTTGCACGTATACATATCAATAAAATGTGGGGGAAAAAAGAGGAACTTCCTATAGATAAAATAATACACTAATTAGAACAGTCTTAAATCCAAATGGTCTGAAACAAAATAAATAATAAATGAGGATTTGTTTACTTATTAAAAAATCCTTTGCATACCTGTACACAGTGGAATGATGATTTGAGCAAATGGACCCATCTAGCTCTTTGTAACTAACTATGAATAAAAATACTTTTTCCTTTTTTACTGTAACAAATAGCCTCCTTTGTTTTGGTCAGTGAACCTAAGCATGTGGTCTTAAGCAAATGGTAACATGAAGACCCCAAGATAAGAGGTTTACATGGACATTCAGCTATGCCCAGAAGTCTTCAGCCATCTTTATATGGTGACAATCACCTGGATTCCAGAGTGAGGGAGACATACATGACTTTGATGATCACAGAAAGGGAAAATCTTTTCTTGGAAACAAAACCATCACTTAGTCATTAGATTCCTGAGCTATAGATCCAGGATTTGGAATATAATAAACTGGACCATAGTCCACCAGCTAATTCTTAAAGCTGGTTTTCTTCCTTTGCAGAGTGAACTAATCTGGTCCTTTTCATCAGGGTGTGTTCCCTCCAGCTAGTCAAGCTGGGGTCTTTTTCTGTTTTCCTTACTTTCGGTTGTAAATGGCCAGCCTTACCTTTGTTAGTTCCCAAAGCTGGAATCACTTACTACTTTCTCTTACCTTTGAATTAAATCTTTATTTTTCTGTAAATTTGCACATTTTTAAAATTTTCCAGTATTACTAAGGGCAAGGATACATACTATCTGGCTCCAATTAGACTGAACCATGCTACTGTCGTCCAAGTATTTCTAACCTGTAATGGAACTTCTCAGCTTCTCTAACTTCATGATCCAATTCCCCCAATAAATCTTCTCTTGAAAATCTCTGCCTATTTGCCTTTCTATGTGTTTCTTTGATCCTCTACAGAATCCTGACAATTAAAAAAGGCAATCAATAGTAGTTCAGCATGGTGGTGCATACCTGTTATCCCAGCACTCTAGTATACTGAGGCAGGAGGATCACCAAGTCATGTCCAGCACAGGCAATTGGTGAGATCTTGGCCAAATATTTAAAAAATTAAAAATGGATAAGGACGTAGATCAGTATGAAAGCTCTGTCTTAATTCTCACTCTTGCAAAAGGAAAATAAAGCAAGATGAAGTCAATAGGAATTGCCTCTTGAAAACCCAGGCACCGCATGGACTAGTAAATGACCATAGGCCATTTTAGTGTGTTCAAAGATCTCAAAAAAAAAGTCTAAAAACCTAAAGGACAGTATAAAAATGACATCTTATCAAATAGTAAATATCAATGAAGAAATAGAAACTACACAAAGCCATTGTCACTGGGGTAAGATGGTATCTGAATGTAGTTTTCATCAGAACTTTTCTAATGGCCAAAGCTATTGAACAGTGTTCCATATGTTTGTTGACTATTTGTAATTCTTCTGAGAACTGTCTGTATATTTCAATTACTTTTTTAAAATTAGGTCTTTTATTTTTATAAATCTATTTTTCTATAGTTCTTTGTTTATTTTAGTTATTTTCCCCCTGTATACGGACTAGGTGGCATTTTTTTCTCATTCCATCACTTTTCATTCTGTGGATTTTTTCCTTTGCTCTGATAATGTTTTTAATATGATGTAGTTCCGGTTTTCATTCTTGGTGATATTTATTTTGTTTTGGATGCTTTATTATGCTCTCATATGTCTTCGAGATTTTTACCTGTTTTGTCCTCCAGCAAGTGCAGCGTTTCCACTCTAATATCTAGGTTTATCATCCACTTTCACTTGACCTTAATACATGGCAAAAAGTTTGGGTCTAGATTCATTATTCTGTATGCGGATAACCAGCCCTCCTAACACCATTTACTACAGAACCTCTCCTTTCTCTAGTGTATGTTTTTGGACACTTTATGAAGATTAGATGAATGAGTATGGTTCTGGAGGTTGTTTCTGTATCCGCAGTTCTGTTGCATTGGTCAATCTGGATGTTTTTATGCCAAAACAATATGGTTTATCATGGCTGCTTTGCAATACAACAATGGCCACCTGTCTTTGTTTTGCTGCTCAAGACTGCTTTGGCTATTCTGGGTCTTTTCTGGTTCCATATGAATTTTAGGATTGTTCTTTCTAGTTCTGTGAGAAATGTTTTGGTATTTTGACAGGTAAAGCATTGAATCTGTATATTAGTTTTGGTAGTATGATCATTTGGGCAATATTAGTTCTGCCTACCCAGTAAAAGGCGATGCCATGCCATTTCCTAATGCCTTCTTTAATTTCTTTTGTTCTGAGAAGAGTCTGCCAGGACAACCTGTAAGGTCAAGGAGAAAAACATTTGCCAGAATTCACCCATCCAGAATTCAACCATCTAAGAACACAAAAGCTTCTCTAGCAATTGTGCAAGAAGGCCAGGCTACCTCTCAAGCCAGTAGCAAACCTTGGTGATATTCACGTAGTCCTTGCTTTACAGGTTTGCAGAGTGTAAGAGATACGGGTTGTGGAGGCTTCCATGCAGATTTCATAGGAAGACCTTGGAGGCCAGACAATGTGCCCCTGGGTGTATAGCACTAAGGTAAAACGGAGACCCTGGAAATTTAAAGATCCCAGAAATGTGGATTGTTGGCTGAGAAAATCTGGAGTCTGTGAGCAGATCCAGCCCAAACAGTAGACAGTGGAGGTTGCAGCCAGAGGTAACATTGTTTGGTAGGGGCTGCTCTATTGGGACTTTTTAAAAACATGACATAAAGCACTTTAATGCTATTCTAATCAGTAAAATGAAACACAGCAAAAGGTTTTATTTTGTACCATGTTTATAATCTGGTAATAATGTAAAGCCAGTAAAACAGTATAATCACAAAGGTATTACTGATCTAAGAACACAGATCTTCTAAAAAATATGAAAATTCCACATAGTGAAAGACTAGAAAATTCTAAAGAAATTATAAATTGTAAAGAAACATAATACTAAGTATTATGATAAAATAAAACTAGAGCATATATTTCAAGTCAATACATGTAAATGTGCTAAATTCCTACCTTGAAAGAGTTCTAAGTTGATTCACAGAGTAAATTTAAGCACATAAACATGAATAATTTAGAAAAGAAAAAACAATCACTAAATGTGCACTTGGCAAAAACAAAACAAAAGAGAATTTGTGATCTTTGTGTTAAATGACCAAATAAAAGCACTTTATAAATCACAATGAGAATATACAGATCACATTGCTTTAATTCAAAACTGTAGAAGATGAAAATAAGCAAAAACTTACTACTAGTGAACTTGAAATATACTCTCATTGTTCAAGATAAATCAAGTTGTTAGAAAAATAAAGGTGGCTACAGAAAGCCTATAGTGTACTTTTAATTTGGTTTTCCAGGTATACTTTCTATCTTTTTCTATCTTGCACTGGTGTCCTGGGAAATTGAACTATACCGTAGATGACTGTATACACACACACCTCTTGATACATATTATAAAACAAAACATTCTCCAGTTCCAATGAAATAAAAATGGATATTAAAATATAATTGGAAAAAGTCCTATATCCAAAACCTTAAAGAAAATGTCTTATTACTTTAGTCAAGGAGGAATTGCAAACTAAACTTGCATTCAGAGTCTCAGGTAGATTTAATGAAAATATATCCATACCTTATAATATATATGCAGAACAACAAAGACAAAAAAGTTAAAGCAATCAAGAATAAAGAGCTTGCCTAGAAGGGTAGACAGTAAAGTTTTAGTCAGTTATAAAAATATTACTTTCAAAGTATTGAATGAAAACATTGATTACATTTATTAAAACAGTTATTAAAACATTCATTCAAATTCTGTATTAAATAAAGATGCTAGAGTTATATGATAACCAGAAAATGTTCACTATTAACAGACCCTTGTAAGAAGAAAAAAAATGTACTTTAGCAATGATTCAGAAGGTACGTGTAGGAAAAAAAGATAGTACTGGGCAATGGAAATTGGTAAGAATGGTAGTAATTCTAAGCAACCATACAATATCAAGAGAGAGTGCAGATTTCTGTGTGCCATGGCTTGTTTTTTATTTCCCCCAGAATTTGTGTTTTGGAAACTTAATACCTAAAGTTATATTGATATGTTGCTGTGTCTTTCAGAGGTGGGATATTCGGGAAGCAATTAAGATTACATGAGAGTGGTTCCATGATGACATTGGTGACTTTATGGAAAGAGGACAGGAGACCCAAATTAGCAACCTTCCTTTATCTCACCATATATTTCTCTCCATTACTTTGGGACTCGGAAATTTCCCAACAGCAAGAAAGCCTTGACCACATTCGGACCACTAGAATCATGAGCTGAATAAACCTTTTATGTTTATATATTATCAAGTTGTAGCATTCAGTTACAGGAACAGAAAACAGACTAAGACAATAGGGAGCTAAAACCCAAAAATACCAAAATAGTAGCATAAACTGAAAATGTCCTAAGTTTGTCCTACTGCTTAGACTAGAGATGAGGAGGATTTTTAATTATTTTTCCTCATTTTGTTGATATGTATAAGTGCAAAATTTAAGGTTTACAATGAAGCTGAGCATTCTGTGCACATATGTATCTTGTCAAGGTGACAAGGGCTTTCCCGCTCTCCTTTTGTCTCTCCCCCTACAGTACCCTCCCTCCTTCCTCCCCAGAGGACGCCTTTTAAATTTTATTTTACATACTTGTTAAAATCTAACTGCAAAACTGCAAAAGCTAAATTATTTAACATCCAACATATATTCACATTTGTATTACAGCTAGTTATTAGTGGATACCAGCAATTAAAGAAAAAATGAAGCTTAGCCTACTCTGAGCCGTACATCATAGGACTTAACAAAATCACTACCAAGTGTCACAACTACCCAGGGCCCTTGGCTTTGGCTCCTGGGTAAGGATGACTTTACACACCATACTTTGCTGAATTGCTTCTTTGGTGACTTAATGGGTATCCAGCTGTATATCATATTGCCTATATGTCATTGGCAATTCTCACTCTAAGCATCTGTTCTCAGAATAAAATGAGCATAAATTAACAAATAGCCTTGTTGAAAGGATTCAAAGTCACAAAAAAGTATCTGAAACCTTGGGACGTATTAAGCCGCTTTCTAACTTAGTGTTGTGTGATGCTAGCTTCCTTTGTGGTGGACTTTACTGCCATGTCGCCTCCCACTGACTTAGTTGGCCTGCTGAGCCAAACACGTCTAGTTCCAGAGATCACAAACAGGATGAGCATTGCGTGTAGTAGTAGCCTGGGGAAGAAAGGCCAAAGCCTGGCTCAGATAAATCGCTCCCTTCTTTTCCAATGAGTATTTACCTATCCAACTACGCAAAATTTCAAAGGCCACGATGAGCTGAAAGTTGCTGGTAATTTCATTTGACAACGCTTCCGACTGTTTCATAATGAGATTGATGGCTCTGGGCCTGGGTATAGATGCCACATTTTGTCTCCAGAGCCTCAGAAAGCACTCCCGTCTTCTTTTTAAAGATGGCCAGAGGCCCCAGAAGTTCCATCCTCAGGCTTGCACAAGTTGAAAGGAAAATACGGGAAACTCCCTGGCCACATTTCGCTGCTTTTTCAGATTCCTGGGATTTTGCTGAGTCTGCTGCTGAGAAAGCTTGCTATCTCCCACATCCCATCTAATTAACCTGAAATTAACCTTCTCACTAACCCACAGATGGGGAAGGCCTGCACACATATTTTAGGACGTACAATCTCACATCAGTTCTCATTGGCTCTGGTTAAGAACTTCAATCGGTACATGCTGAAGCAGAAAATATTTGAGTTGGAATTTTCATTCCAAAAATTGATTAGTGAAAGATGAATTTTTTTATGTTAACTAAGAGGCCACACTTGGAATATAACTGTTTTCTGAATTTTGATGAAAATGGCACTTTTACATTTTTATGGGATATACCACAACACGCATTCCATATGTACTGATCAGAATAGTAACTAGGATTTCCATTTCTTTATCTTTTATCTTTGGAGACTTAGAGCTCTTCTCTTCTAGTTTTTCATATTGTGAACTACAGTCACCCCACTGAGAGAGAATTGTTACATGAAGGAAACATTGAGTCATCTTGCGACCCAACACAATAGGTTCGGCTCTTGGCAGTGCAACTTCTGATATCTCAAGTTCCACATTTAGAGTAGAAAAGATATTTGTTTGCCGGTGGGGAGGGGGCTGCTCTCCTAACAATGGCACTGCCTCCTGAGGCAAAAGAAATGCTAGAAGCTTATTTGTGAGGCTTATGCATATTTATATAGGAAGGATATTTCAGGCCCCCGCATACTCAAAGAAGGCAGGAAGAGCTGCCCCCAACTCTGTCTAAAGGGAGTCACTTCTGGCTTGGTCCTCCAGTCATTGACCTACGGTGGCTGAGAGAAAAAGAAAAGTAAAGGCCAGCCTGAATTCAGGAAGAGGGTAAAAGAACGGAAAAAAGAAAAAACAACAACAACATTTTTCCCCCACTGAGTGTTAATTTCCTCTCCCCAGACTTCTCTGGCCTCCTAGCAACCTGAGCTAAGTCAGAACCAACACCCTAGAGTGTGGCTGTTAATTGCCTCCAGCTCGCTTGCATGCTGAACACTTAAAAAAAGATTCTTGGGCTTTTCTTGGTCACCATCGCTGAGAGCACTTCTGGAGTGTTAAAGAGGACTTGTCTCCAGCCACCCCAGGCGTCTGTGGCCACTAACAGTCTCAGGAGCCTGATTCATGTTTCTTTTGATTTTTCCCCGTATCTTACTGAGCAAAAACGTGCTCAAACTTTCCAACAGAGGTTGGTTTATTCACTGCCTAGAGAACACGTGGGTCTCCTAAAAATTCACGTCTATAATGATCTCTTTACTTTTGCTGTTCAAAGCTCAATATTCTCTCCTCCATCAAACCTATTTTTTTTTTTCTTTTGAGATGCTGGGAATAGAACCCAGAGCTTTTGTACTAGGCCACACCCCCAGCTGATCTGAGGTTTTTGATTTTGAGGCAAGATCTCACTAAGTTGGTAAATTGCCCAGCTGGGGCCTGAACTGAGCTTCCTGGAGTGCTGGGATTATAGGCCTGTACCATCAGGCCTGGCTTCCTCCCCTATTGAGTGCCCACGATTGTGGGGACTAATTCTAAGGCAATCTTTGTCTTTTGATGAGTCCCAGTAAAATTTCTTTAACACCAGCACCTAGATTTTTTTCTGTGTTACCAAGATTTTAGATTCTTACTGTCAAAATCCAAGTATAAATGGCAAAAAGAAGCAGAACAGTGGCTTTCCACTTTTCTGCCTGTCTTAGCAATTCTGTGAGAAATATTTCGAAGCTCCTCTTGAAATATCTGTGCCAAAGACCTGGTAATTGTTTTGATGGTTTTCCAATGAAGTGTGAAGACTTCTAATAGCTGTCAATAGCTTTGGCTTGTCTGCAGCTGTGAATACTAAGAAAGAGGACTTCAACAGCCTTTTTGGTTTTTTATTTTTCTTTCCCATCACCACTATATTGGTCATGTCTATTTAGATTGGTTTTAGACTAAACAAGTGGCATTATACCACTGAATAGCCTGAAATGTTAAGGGTAGATTAATCAATCATCCTCATTCTCTGCTGACCTTCAAAATAATAATTACTTAAAATACTCCATATACATATATACATACATACATATATATATATATATATATACATGTATATATATATATATATTAGATGATTTAAAAATAATTAATTGCTTTTACATTACTAGGATCTGAGGACGTGAAGATACATAAAAAGAAGATCCATTTTCTCACGTGACTCACAGTCCACTGCTGCAGAGAGAGATGCAAATGAAAATGCTATAAAAGCAAATGCCCAGAGGAGAGCACTAATCAGAAAATGCTGATCCTGATGGGCTGTGAACATTGATATGTCCTCTCCTCACTACATTTCTAGATTTCTAGTATCAAATGCAGAGTTGAATTTTTACTATCTGTGCAACAAATATGTATATCAAGTTAAATCATGTTACCTTATTCTTCTTACAGTATCCATAAAGGACAATGTGATAATCTTCAATACGCTGTTCTATTACAAGATCTATAATAGAAAAATAAGGTCATCTAAGTGTTTCTGAAGGGGAGAGTCAGCCAAGCCACTCCTTACAAAGCCTTTTCATTTTTTTAGTATGCATGTGAACTTATTGTTAAGTAAATGATTCATTAGTATCTATTATATAGTGCTTAGCATAACAATTTAGGTCGAATTTATGACTTGCAAGTGTTATATTTTATATGCTGCATGTACTTTTTATAGTACATTCAAGTCCCTTTTGGGCAATCAAAGTGCACAATAAATTTATGCTCGTTATATAGAACTTGACACATGATTTTACTCTTAAATTGTTATGGAAGTTTTGTACTTGTATCTTTGCTCCTATAATGTTCTGTTGCTCATATTTGTAATTTATTTTAATCACATTCGTGATGAAAACCATAATGCAAACTATTACGTTGCTCCATGGGGAGAAAAGAGTCTGGTTTAGGACTATACACCCTATGCCTAGAAACACAAGAATTTATTGTGGTAAAAACTGATAGCACCCTGTACACTCACATACCACTTGTTAATTTTCCATAGAAATGTTGGAATTCTTTCCACTGTCTGAGGAGAAAGCCCATCTGGGAGTTATTATTTGATGTTTCCTTCATTTGCCCAACTCCTATAATCACTGGCACGTTTGTCCTTTAGGCAAAAGTTGGTATTTGGGCTTGAGCCGATCTTGGATGCTATAAATATATGAAGCTCCGATTTCATTATCAAGAGGAAATTTGAATGAAATTTTAATGCCAATCCTCATGACTCGGGGATAGTTATGCTCAGGGTGTGAGTTCTCCTTTAATCCCTAATAATGACCTAGCCAAGTTAGCTTTATGGTCTCCTGAATCCACCAAACACAGGGATTAACTGGATACCGATAAATTCTTGTTAATTTTGATGCTGACGTCGGTGAACCTCATTTCTAGCATCCTCCACCAATTTTGAAGATGTGCCTTTGACTGGACAGTTTTCAGATACATGATGCAATCCAATCTATATTCAACTAATTCTTGCCATCTGATTTCCAGACTGGGATTTCCCAGAGGCCTTAGGAACTTGCACTCTGGGCCTCCAGGGTTAGAATACATAAGATTTTCCTGAACATCCCATACCCTTTGGTCAATGAATTACTCTTTGTCCGGGCATATTTGTTACCACAGGCCTTTGTAGCTTCTCCAGACTTCCCAGTCCTCATTTAATTTTCCTTTTCACTATCTATCATAGTTCAGGTCTGGAATGTCTCTAAAAGCCTCACATATTTCGATATCATGTATTATCATGTATTACCATGGATTTCATATGTTTTTAGAATTGAGCATACTTTGTTGGGAGGGTAGGATTCCTGAGCATGTGGTAGATTAACGAGATTGTGGCCCAGAAGGATATACTCTTGCCCTGACTTCTTCTCAACACATTGATTCTTCCTCTTGTCATGTGAGCAGCTTGCCTCCATGCATGGCTCTCTGCCATGTGCTTCCACGATTGTCAGCTGCCCACGAATGGACTGAAACCTCCTGAAAGTACGATCTAAAATAAATCTTTTAAGTTGTGGGTGTCAGCATGAGAAAGTGACTAAGATACCAGCTTTTGCTCCTGAGGCATCAAGATCTCACAGCAGCACTGGCTGAGGACCTAATTCTACAGAATTGTATATTCTGCAGATCCTGCACTCTGTACAATATCTAGCACAGGACTGAGTACCGAAACATACCTGCTGCATAAATGCTTGGTCCAAAACAGGGAGACCAGGAGCTGGAGGCTTAGTTTAGTGCTAAATTTGCTTTCCTAGCAAGTGCAAAGTTCTTAGTTCAATTCCCCAGCACCACATAAAGCCAGGCGTGGTGGCACACACCTGTAATCCCAGAACTCAGGAGGTTGAGGCAGGAGGATTGCTGTCAATCCAAGGCCAGTCTGAGCTACATAGTGAGTTCAGGGTTGGCCTGGACTACAGAGCAAACTCTGTCTCAAAATAAATAATAAATAAATAAGACAAAACAGGGAGGTCATATGCAGATTTTGCATAAAAATGGTAGAGTCATTGTAATCTAAATATCTCTGCCTTCAAGACTTTATAATTTGGTGGGGAAAAGAAAACAACCACATAGAAAATATGAGTAAATAATGCAGACTTCGATTCCTGTCTCTTCTATAGATATTATTGTTTCTCTTACCTACTTGTCACCTAAGCAAGAAAAGAGCTAGTATTCAATTGGATACTTTAATGGTATTTTTACTTGTTCTATTTAAAAATAAACTTTTTTTTCTTTTAAAGGGAATACCTATGTTACTCTAATGGCATAACATAACAGGAAATGGAGAATTAATCTCTCTATGATGTCAGGTGCACATTTCTTTCCAGGAATGATTCCAGAATACAGGGAACATTTCCTCTCATCCCATTTCTTTATTTCTCCACTTCCATCTGGCCTCTGGTCCCTTCTTTAAACTGAAATAGCTGTCTAGGGACAGCAATGATATTATCTACATTTTTAAATTGAACAGATTTCCAACTTGCAACCTCAGCGTACGTGGCACGATTGGCAACACATTTCTTTAAGAAGCTCTCTTGGCTAACCCACAGGCTGTTGCTAAAACTGACCAACAACTTGAAGGCTTGAAACATTGGTCATTGATTCTTGCAGAGTTGTAAGAGTCCGAAGTCCAAAATCAATTTCATTGAGCTGAAATGAAGGTGTTCGGGGTGTCGTCCTCTCCCAAGAAAACTCAAGGGAAGAATCCATTCCTTCCCTTTTCTACCTTCTCCAGACTGGCTTATGACCACTTTTTTCCATTTTTAATGCCAGCCAGGCAGCCCTTGGCTTCAGTTTTCCCATCATTTTTTTATTCTCTCTCTTATAAGGGCACTGTGATTATATTGTTGTGCCCAGATTGCGAGACCCCAAGGAAGATCCCAGGAGCCGATACCGATGCAAGCACACGAGAGTCTTTACTGCCAGCTCGAGCCTGGGCTCTCCCACTCCAGTGTAGTGGAGACTAAGGGAGAAGCCCCAGCACAATCCACACTTGATTTTTATAGGCAAAAACGACAAGATTGTAACAGAAACCATTCATCTATCACAGAACTGATTGATTGTCACACAGGAAGGGTCTGGTGGAAAGTCTCTATCAGTTCAAGTTGACTGACTCTTTGTTTTGCAAGAAACTGCTTATCTGGTGATGTTTTCCAGAACCCAGGGACCCGGGCTGAGCCTTGAGCAACATACCTTTTCCCAATTCATAGTTGTTAAACAGCTACCTAGCTTTGGGGAAACTGAAACCCAGACCTTTCCAGGAACCTGAGGCTTTAGGCCAACCACTCGAAAGAGGAGTTTAAGGCCTGTCATGGAGTCTCCGTGGCTTGGGTCTTTCGATATTTACCACCCACACAGGTAATTCAGGCTAATCCCACCATCATAAGATCTTTACTTTTTGCCATATACGATAACATTCACAGGTTGTGGGGCCCAGAGATTTAGAAGGGACATTACCCATTCTACTATAGGCTTTACGATGCGACAGTCCCAGTTTCATCATATGTTTTGGGCCACTTGTTCTCCATCACCTTTGCAGGACTGTCATGCTCCACACAAAATTAACTATTGGATTTTCTGCAGGTTTAACTCCTTGGTCTTCTAGTCTTCTTAACTGCATTCTTCTTGCTGATCTACTATTTATGAACCATAGTTCATTTGAGAAGGTGTACATCTAACTAAATAAAACTGACCAAATTTAAGTTAAATAAACATTATTAAAATAAATGAATTTAAAAATTGTAAAACATACAGAAAATGTGTAAAACCCACAGTTACCTAGCTTAATAAGTTATTAAAACCTAAAAATGCGTAACTACCTGGGTTGAGAAATAGAACATTGCCTTCCTAACTATATCTCGGTCCTTGTTAAATTTATTTCTAAGTATTTTGGGTCACATAATGATATTGTATGTAATACCTATCCTTTTTTTGAGAAAAAGAAATATAGACCTGACTTCTGAGAGTTAGCCTGGCACTTTCCTACTGAATATGAAAAGAAACACAACAAAATATAAACAAGAGTAACTTCCCGTGAAGGGTATCAGAATATATCACCCCAAAATATGCTGCCCCTTTGAAATTTTGAGCTAAAGGCACTTTGGAACAAGTAGTAGGTACAAGAAGGGGACTCTGACCATTCTCTTTTCCTTCCTGAAGAAAGATAAAACCCCCATTTACAGAAGATGCCTTTCTTACACCAGAAGAAAGTAACATTCTTATCATAAGGATAAGAAGCTGAAACCAAGAGAATTCCATATAAACAGACCTTGTTCAACTAATACTTACCTTCTTTTAGGCTCCCAGATTGGCTGTGTTTCTGCATTTGCCTTTTTTTGGTTCAACCTAGTGTAGAAACAGAAAGGCTGTGCCATGTCTTCGGGCCTTTATTTTCTTTGAAAGGCTCATGTGTCACGTACAACATAAAGATGTGTCTTTTTTCTTATTAATCTGTCTTATATCATTTTAATTCTCAGGCGCAATGTCAAAACATGACGATAGCACCAATATCGAGCAGCGCCATTCTGCAGCCCTGATGGATGAAAACAAACACCCGAGCACTCTGTAATCGTGTCTCAACACTAACAGAAACCCAGTAAAAAATGGATAAACAAGCAGGCCACTAGTAGCTGCTGTTTTTTTTTAAATTAGAGCTTTGACTTCATTCTTTCCTCTTTCTAGAGCTGTATTAAGATAAACACCGAATTACTCTTGCTGTGTGGGAACATACAATGTGGAACAAAATCTAATTTGAACTCTGCCCCAAAAGTACCAGACATAACCCCAAATTGAATAATAAGTCTTCTTTTCATGTACTTTACTGAGATTTCCCCTTGTGATGTGTATTTTCTGTTTGTAATAAATAATAAATTCAGCTTAGACATTTTGGGCTTTCTAAGTAATTCTACTTGTGTAATGACAGATACCCTTTTGTATATTTTTAGATGGACAGTTCCCCTATTGATATTTTTACTGCTTCAGATTACAAAAACAAAGTTTACAGAATTATGAAAAATGGCTCTACCTCCTCTTTTTAGCATTTACTCCTTTTATATCTTATTTCTGTTGTATCTATTTGCATTGACTCGTACTTGCAGAGCATAATAGAAATTTCCAGAGATGATGGGTATCCTCATCTTCTTAGTACTTTAAGGAGAATTTTTTGAGTTTCTCACTATTAACCACAATGATGGTCTTTGGCTTAGGATGTATATCATATGGAAGACTATCCTGTCACAGAGACTCACTCTGTCACTTGCATTCTATGCAATTCTGGGCAAGCTGCTTACATTTTTGATTGATTTCCTCATCTGAATATCATAGCAATTCTCACATTTCCTCTTAGGGTTTGGTCAAGATTAAGTTCACTACACTATAGTAAAAATGTGAAAAATGTCTAGAACAATGCTTGGTTCATAATAATTGCAATATACATAATCTAATTGTACAATAATATATTCTAAAACAATAACGTTTTATATATTGTACAAGTGTTATTTATTATTCCTCTACTTGATTTAATCAAGAATGTTATCAGCAATAGAAGTTACATGCTATCAAATGTCTTTGAGACATCTATAGCAATGTTTATATGGCATTTCTCCATTCATGAGTTCATCTTTCATTTTTTGCTTTATCTTTGTATTTTTTGGACTCTTTCCTGTTTTATAATATGTATATATGTGATACATAATTGAACTTGTGTATTTTGGGCACACATATATTGTGGCAGGCTAAGTTCATTGTTCTTAAACATTTCTGGAATCAAGTCCCACTCCTGTCTGGACTCACTCGACCATCATAAGATAATGTACAATCCTGAGCAAGAAGGCCCGTGACAGAATCGTAGTTATTGTTTCCAGCCTCAACTGCGTTCTTTGCTCTGGATATGTCAAAGTTTCTGTTCCATAAAAGTCCCATACTCTATAATTCTAATCTTATCATGAAGTTTATCCTAAGGATTAAATAATTTATGCATTTAAAAATTTTGGAAAATGTGTAAGCAATACTTGGAGCAGTATAAATGCAATAGAAGTATTCCCATAATTATTTTGTTTTTGAGTAAACTAAGGGTCCGATTAGTAATAAATGTTGAATTTTATCAAGTTCCGTTGGGGCCTTTGTAGAGTTATTTACCTGGTAGTTTTTCTTTGATGGAGATTCATTTGCTTATTTCATTTATTCAGTGGTGGTAGACGTCAAGCCCAGAGCCTCACATATGCTCAGCTAGTGTTCTACTACACAGCTACATCTCAACCAAGTTACCTTTTGAAGGCACATGTCTAATCCTATGACACCTTCATATCAGCTCACTACTGACCATGAAGCATGACATTCAAGACCTTCCATGATTTAGCTTTGATTTTGGAGAACTTTCCTGTGGCCCTTTAAGTGGTATCTTAGTCACTTTCTTATTGCTGGGACATAATACCCAGCACCCATAACATAAAGGAGGAAAGGTTTATTTTAGCTCGCACTTTAGAGGTCTCAATCCAATCATACTTAGTGAGTAATGGCGGCATGGTAAAGCGGTATGGCAGAGAATGGTTGCTCATGGCAACCATCAGAAGAGGAAGGAGAGGAGGAGGTGGGGAAAAGCCAAACCAAGGCCACACTCTCAATGTTGATCCATCACACTCCCAGTAATCTGCCCTTCCTGACTAAGGCCCAACCTTCAATAGCACAGGAAATCAGTGGTTTATTCACTAATATAATCAACCTACAACAACCCAATCACCCTCCAAACACAGAGGCTTCTAGAAGGCAATCGAAATCCAAATTATAATGAATGAGATTAAAATTTTCTCACAGTCCAAAACGAATTTTGCTAGGCTATGAACTTTTAATTTGTTGTGGCTTTCTCATGTCTCTAGTGTTGGCACAAATTTTAAGACAAAAACAGCATTGTAGCTTTTATTGTTCTGAAAACTTTTAATTTACTGGAAGAAGTTCTTTGAGACCCAAGATGCCACTTGGATAAACGCTCATTAGTGTGATTTCTATATTGCATCTGTAAAAATTCCACATGTATTCAAAAGCCTTCTACCTTAATACTTAGGTTCTTGTTTTAGCAGGTTCTTGTTTACTAAGCATACATCACAGACAACTAAGCAATATTTGAAGATCCCTTTGGAGTTGCCTGGAAATTCAGAGATATATTGAAATCATGTCAGCAATACCTTCCCTTTCATCGCATATTACGCTAGAGTTTTATAATCTTTCTTAAGGAAGCAAAATGAAACTTTTGATGTTCTTCCCTTGGGAGGGGGGAAACGTAATATATACTCCTTGTCTGTACCTTTGGAGATAATTGGCTGGGTAATGATTGGGTGAAAATTGTTTTCTCACTCAAGGTCATTCTGCTGCACATTAGCACCACTGAGGCATGCTTTTGAATAACGGGAACATGCCCCTCAGACAAAGATTAATTAGATGCAAAAGTTAAAAGACAGAAACAGATGAATCCTCAGCATGGTTTTGAGAATATAAGAAGCGTAATCCACATTAATGTCTGAGCTAGTTTTCAAAGCTAGCCTTTTGAACTCATCTTATTATGTATCTCTTTAAAAAGCTTGTATATCTATTAGTAATGAAATTTTAAAAAGAAAGAAAGCCATATAATCATCTAGGACTCATGCAGGGGAAATAATTATTTACCATAAAAGACTTCATTCACAGATGTCACGTAAGGAGCCAGGTGAAGAAGAAACCCCTGCTTTGCTCATTCTTTTTCATCCAATTATAACCTGCCTCATGCTGAAAATGGTGGCACGGGGATTCCAAAGGGCTAGAACAGGGTCCCCCTACTCAGTAACAAGATTTTTAAGAACAACAACCAGGGCAAGTAGACAAACACTTTTGATACAAGGTAAAAGATGCTAGGGTTAGAAGAGAAATTTCAGAAGAGGGAAAGATTATCTTCCTGGCTTTGCTTCTGATGCTTTGTTTTATTATTTTACCAAATTTTCATAAATTATAAGACTAAAGGGATATTGTATCCAAGGCAAATAGCACAGAGGTGTAAGTAGAAGTAGTTCACAATCTGCTCTTCTGTCCCTTCAATTTCTGCCCCTGTTTTAGGTAGTCAGTATGAAACATTTGATATATTAACTTCTATATCATTTTTAGATTTCAAAAACCCTCAGTCACATGATTTTTGACAAAGGGACCAAAAACATGGTGGAGGAAAGACAGCCACTGTAACAAATGGGCTGTGAAAACTGGCTATTCACATGCAGAATGACTCCAGACATGAAGCTCTTGTCATGCACTAAAATCAAATAAAAATGGATCAAAGAACAATAAATTAAACAGAAACACTGAATCGACTGTAAGATAAAACTCCTGAAGACACAGACATTGAAAAAGACTTTATGAACAGAAGCCCAATTGCTTAAGAATTAACACCAGTGTCTTTTAGAAATTTGCCTAATTTGTCTTCTAGAAGGTTTAGTGTTTCATTTTTAATGTTTAGGTCTTTGATCCACTTTGATATGATTTTGGTGCATGGTGACAGGTGTGTGGCTAGATTCATTCTTCTGCGTGTGGATGTCCAGTTTTCCCAGCACCATTTGTTGAAGAGGCTTTCTTTTTTTTTCAGTGTATGTTTTTGGCTTCTTTATCAAAGATTAGGTAGTTGAGGGTATTTGAATTTATTTCTGTATCCTCAATTCTGTTCCACTGGTCTGTCTGTTTTTGTGCCAGTACCACATTGTTTTTACGACTATTGTTTTATAATAGAGCCTGATGTCTGGTATCGTAATGCCTCCTGCCTTTGTATTGTTGCTCAGGATTGCTTTGGACAGGCTGTCTTTTTTTCCATTGTATGCATTTGGCCCCTTTGTTGAAGATTAAGTAATTGAGGGTATTTGGGTTTGTCTTCAATTCTGTTCCACTCGTCTATCTGTCTATTTTTGTGCCAGTACCAAATTGTTTTTACGACTATGGCTTTATAGCATAGCCTGATGTCTGGAACTGTAATGCCTCCTGCTTTGGTCTTGTCGCTCAGAATTGCTTTGGCTATTCTTGGTCTCTTTTGATTCCATATGAATTTAAGGATTGTTGTTTCAAGTTCTTTGAAGAAACTTGTAAGTATTTTGATAGGGATTGCATTAAATCTATATATCAGTTTAGGTAGTATAGTCATTGTGACTATATTTATTCTGCCTATCCAAGAGCAGGGGATGCTTTTCCATTTTCTAGTGTCTCTTATAACTTCTTTCTTCAATGTAATGTAGTTTTCTGTATATAGGTCCTTCATACCCTTGGTT
Source organism: Ctenodactylus gundi (assembly GCA_004027205.1). Taxonomy (NCBI): domain Eukaryota; kingdom Metazoa; phylum Chordata; class Mammalia; order Rodentia; family Ctenodactylidae; genus Ctenodactylus; species Ctenodactylus gundi. The sequence goes on along the minus strand of PVKB01004189.1, from coordinate 28,772 downwards.
AGGTATACTCCTAGGTATTTAATTTTTTGCTGAGTTATTGAGAACGGAATTGGTTTTTTTTTTTTTTTTTTGAGTTCTTGCTCAATAAGTTCATTGTTAGTGTAAAGAAGAGCTATTGATTTTTTTTTTTTTTTTGGTGTTAATTTTGTAGCCTGAGACTTGAGTAGGCAAAGACTTTCTTGACAAGACACAAAGAGCAAAAGAAATTATTCCCACTACTAACAAATGGGATCTTGTCAAATTAAAAAGCTTCTGCACAGCAAAGGAAACTATCAACATGGTAAAAAGAGAACCAACAGACTGGGAAAAAATATTCACCACCAACATCTCAGATAGGAAGCTCATAACTAGAATATACAGGGAGCTGAAGAAAGGTAAGCCTACCAAAATAAAGGATCCTATTGAAAAGTGGGCAAATGAAATGAAGAGGCAGTTCACTCAGGAAGAAGTAAAAGTGGCCAATAGATACATGAAAAGATGTTCAACATCTCTAGCCATAGGAGAGATGCAAATCAAAACAACGTTAAGATACCATCTCACCTGAGAGAGAATGGCCGATATCAACAAGTCAAATAGCAATCAGTGCTGGGGAGGCTGTGGGGAAAAAGGAACCCTCCTACACTGCTGGTGGGAATGTAAATTCGTACAACTACTCTGGAAAGCAGTATGGAGATCTCTCAAAAGAGTAGGAATAAATATCTCCTTCGATCCAGTAACACCCTTCCTGGGAATATTTCCAAAAAAGGCCAAAACAACACACAGCAGAGATATCTGTATACCCATGTTCACAGCAGCACAAGTAACAATAGCTAAAATATGGAAGTCAGCAAAATACCCATCAACAGACCAGTGGATACACGAACTGTGGTATTTATACACAATGGAATACTATGCATCAATAAAGTCAGCAGTGTGGGGGTTTTACAGGCAAATGGAAGAAGCTTGAGAACATCATGCTTAGTGAAGTATGTCAGAAGCAGAAGGTGAAACATAGAATGGTCTCTCTTATCAGAGAGTCCCAGATCACAGCTATTATGGAACTTAAAGCGAAAAACAAAGTGAAATGGGGGGGGGGGGAGGGTGGGGAAGAAGAGAGGGAGGGGAGGGTGAGGGGAGGGACAGAAAGAAAGTGGGAAAGCCCTTGTGACCTTGGGAGGATATGTTTGTGCACAAAATGCTAAATTCCATTGTAAACCTTAAATTTTGCACATATACATATCAATAAAATGGGAAAAAAGAATTAACACTGAGAATCAACAAATGGGAATATGTTAAATTTAAAAGCTTCTGTAGCGCAAAGGAAGCAGCTTTCAGAGTAAAGAAATAACCAAAAAATGGGAAAAAATGCCAGCTACTCTTCAGACAAAAGACTGTTATCAAAAGTCTCATACATCAAGAACTCATAAAAGAATCAGAGTCCCCAAAATAAAAGACCCACATCAACACATGGGTATTTAAAATGAGTAGAGGTATGTCTATAGAGTCTTATACCAAGATAGCCAATTAAAGATGCCGATGTAACTCAATAGGGAAAAGGAGTCTTTTTAATAATGATTTGATGTGGAACAATTGAACATCTGTATGGAAAAATAAGACCCTCGACCTTCCCCCCCACAGATATATAAAAATTAATTTGACATGTATAATAGACCTAAATGTCAAAGTGTATACTACACTAACCTTATAAAATTTTTAGAAAAATCTAAGGGGAATATAATCATGATCTTAGGGTAAGCAGTTTCTTAATAAGATAGACTAAACTCTAATCATAGAGAAGAAAATTTGATAAATTGGACACGTACATGCACATACACGTAAAACTTCTACTCTAATTTCCCCAAAGTAAATGTAACAACTTATGTTTGTGTCAATGATATAAGATGGTGCCAGTTGCTTCATATCTTGGTCAACATATGATGGTATAATTTTTTAAAAATCTTACTATATTTAGTGCTGTTTTAATCTTAAACTATTCTGGTTGGCATGAATTTCATTGTGGTTGTGTCTTCTTGGGTAACCAATAAAAGTGAATGACTTTCCTTTGGCTATTTTATATAGTACTTTATATGCAATGTCTGTTAAAATATCTTATTTAAACAAAAAAAAGAGCCTTCTGGGGCCTGGGGAAAGGGCTCAGTGGTTAAAGTGCTTGCCTGGCAAGTGCTAAGTCAAGCACTAAGTAGTCGAGTTCGATTCCCCAGCACCACATAAACTGCGCCTGTAATCCCAGCACTCCGGAGGCTAAGACAGGAGGATTGCCATGAGTCCAAGGCCAGCCTGGGCTCCACAGTGAGTTCAAGACCAGCCTGGGCTGTATAGAACAAGATCCTGTCTCAGAAAAAGAAACAAGTCTTCTGTTTTTTCTTTGGACAAATTCTAAGATCAATTTTGGAGTACACATTAAATATTAAGACCTTGTTTTGTCACTGCTTCAGTGAAGTTTTTGATAAAGACAAGTTGGCAATTTTAATGAAATACAATTGGCTAATTATTTCCTTGTTTGTTAGTGTATTTTGCTTGCAACTGCCAAATCTGCAGGGATTAGGAGTGCAGTGTGGGAAGCAGGCTGCAACCCCACAGCCGAGCTGACGCGTTGCCACAGGCAGGCAGAATGGGAAGATCACTAGCAGGCTGAAACAGCACAGGTAAGAGCTAAGACTGTCATTCACAAGCAACAGACAGGAAGACCCAAAGAAAAAGAATCCAGGTACTGCTTGGGGTCTCTGAGCTGAAGAAAGACCTAAACTCTTTCTTAAAAAGAGCCTGATTGATTAAATCATGACCACAGATATAATATTCTTTTTAAGTCAACTGATTATGGTCACATCTTCAGAAACCCTTTGCTCTAGCTAGATTAGTGCTTGATTGACTAACTGGGGGAAGAGAAGGCTGTGTGTCTCACAAAATAGGGGCAACAATCCCTCCCCTCCCCCACAACTCTAGGAAAAGGACTTCTCTTGCAGCCCCAGCCTCCCCCATCCAGAACCACTCTAGAAAGGAAATTTAATCTAGTCAAGTTGACACATTAATCATCACAGCTATTCTCGTGTCGCCTTCTAAAATCACAAGGCCCAATATAATAGCCATATGCGGCTATTTCAATTGACTATTTCAAACTAACTGACATTAAACAAATTTGAAAATGAAGTCACACTAGTTCGGTTTCAAGTATCCAATGACTACAGGATTCATTATTGCATCACATAAAGTTCTACTGGACAGTACTATTTTAGAAACTATTGTTTTGTCTTTAATAGCTAGGTCTGTCTCCTATTTAGTGTTATAGGGAAACGGGATAACAAAATGGAGGGCTGAGTGCAATCAGGCTAGAGACAGATATCTAGCCCAGATGGATTCAGTGGTTTGGAGCATAGATTCACAGCCACATGCTGTTATATAACTTGTTTTGTACTATCAGCATAGGAAGGTCACTATGGGCTTAGGTCACTTGTGTATAAAAGTGCCACGGTATGTGGCATTTGGTGGAGCTGTGCTGCTTGAGTGGACTCCAGTGGAAACCTAGAAAGACTGTGGACAGGCCTCCCGCATGCTTAGAGAAGGCTTTGCAGCAGTTGGAGAATCAGGTCATAGAGCAAGAGTGATCTGCACAGCCCACGTAGACTGGAACTTCCTGACACTTTTCAAAGAGGCATAGAAGCTGGCTTTAGGGAAAGCTGCGCAAGTATGACAGTTGCAGGTTAGGAGTCCACGTGCAGCTGCTGCAGCATGATCTAGGAGCCTCTTCCACCCTTGATCTATTAAGCCAGCATGATAGGGACACTGGGGATCCACCCTTCACAATCATCCTGTTATTTGTTAAAAGGTGGAGCGTAAGCAACCTTTGGGGGAAGGTGGGCAGCCCAAGGTCCCCCAACTGTGACTGAATTTACAGCATATATTGCCTACACACCAACAGACTTGCGAGACACAGGTAAACAATGCCGCAGAGGCCCGGGTAGCCCATGCCTACCTGCCTGCTTCACGTGTAGGACGACGAGGCTGACAGCATTTGCTGTTCCTCAAGGGAAATGGAAAAACGGGCTTCCCTAAAAATACACCTCTGTCTCTGACAACAGCTTCAGACTAGCTGCCCGAAGATGGGTGAGGCAAGAGACCATTGCCTCATGGGGGGGATCATGGCTGCTGCCCTGCTGGTATGGGAAGACGCAAAACTGCCCAAAACTGTGAGGAAATGGCAATTGTATACTGACTTAGATCAGATCATCCGTGAACTGGGCATGTGTCAGGCAGCAATCTTTGACATGGTCACTAGAGGTCCTGATGACGAAAGCTTTACTTCCAGCACGAGGGCTGCAGTATTGGGAATGTTTCCCTCCCCCTGCACCCCGCACACTATTATTGGGACCCTGGCTGTGATCCTCACATCATACATAGGAAAACATTCATGAGGTTACTACAGCAATGGTTGCCCTGGGAGATACAGAAGGGTGCCACAAAGAACCCAGTGTTCATGCCCACAGGGAGAGTCCTAAGAACAAAGATATGAAGTGAGGGGCAAGTAATGTACTCCACTGGGGGCCAAAAATAGTAACTCACAACCAAATGTGGCAGGAGTAGACCCTGTGAAACTAGATAAACAGCCAATTGAGGAGTGGTTTTCCTTGTGGAATCAGAGGTGTGAACCAGCTCTTACAATAAACTTACAAGATTTCCTAGCCTCAGGGCTGGAGGTATAGCTCAGAGGTTATGAGCACGTGCCTGGCAAGGACAGGATCCCTGTGTCGAATTCCTCTCCAACTCACATGGTCTGGGGGGCGGTGTCCTGTACACACCTGTAGCAAATAAATAAAGGACTGTACCACTGGGCCTGGTTCAATTTTTTTAAAAAAGATTTCCTGTTTTTTCAGAGGTTACGCCTTCACACTGTTTGATTAGCACTCAGGCCAAGGCACATGGTTAGGGGCAATGCCAAAATGCCACATGTGGAAATGACAATTTATTGGCACCCGACTAATGTGCAACAAGTGTTGGCTTTCGTGGAGCACAGGTGCTGACTTCAGCCTGGCATATGGAAATCCAGAGAAATTTCTAGAAAAGCCAGCATACATTGATGGGCATGGAGGCAGCACCATCAATATAAAAATAGTGACTTTGTCCCTTGGGCTAGGCTGGTTACTGCAAAGTCCCTGCACTGTGTAAGTCTTCCTAGTTCCTGAATATATCATGTAGTTGGATGTGTTGCGTGGTCAGTGTATTCAAACCACAACAGGGGAGTTCGTGTTGTGAGGGTAAACGGCAAAGACATGCACATCGTGCTCCTAGTGCTGCCTAGCCACACCAGATTAGTCATGAGAATACTGCCTGCTATGAGGACACGCTGAGGTTACACAGACAATTAAAAAAGTGGAGAAGGCAGGCGCTGTGTGTAGTGTACACAACCCCAAAACGCTCCTGTGTGGCTGATACAGAAGTCAGATGACTCCTGGTGAATGACTGACTTTATCTTACAGAGAACTCAACACAGTGGCTCCCCCAGTGCATGCTTCAGTGCCATCAATCACAGACATTGCGGATAAATTAACAATGGCTTTTGGATGCTATCATTAGGTCATAGACTTAGCCAATGCTTTTATCTTTTTCTTCAGACTCAGAGAGTCAGGCCCTAGATTTATTCAGTGCCTGTTTTCGTCGTTGATACTGCCTTAGAGAGTCAGCTCCCATTTGCCTTCACCTGGAAAGGCTAGCAGTGGACATTTATGGTGTACCCACTGGGCTATCTGCATAAGCTCACCGTTTGTTACGGCCTGACTGCTACAGATTTAGCAGCGTGAGTGCATTCCCCAAGTGTCCAACTATATACCATTATCTAGGTGACACGATGTTGACCTCTGGTTTTCTTGCAGATCTAGAATCAGCTGCTGCCCAGCTCTGAGAGCATCTGACAACATGTGGTCAGGCTATCAATGACTCCAACATACAGGGACCTGGACTTTCAGTAAAATTGTTTTGGAGTTATGGGATCTGGTAAGACAAGGGTTATAATCGAGGACATTATTGATAAAGTGCAGATGTTTCCAAGGCCAACTAGAACTAAGTACTCACAGACTTTTGTTGGGATACTGGTAGTGTTTGCTTCTCACCTGGCTCAGATCTTAAAGTCACTATACTGGCTAACAAAAAAGGAAGCTACTTGGGGTTGGAATGGTGTGGTGGAAGCTGCCTTTTTGGTGGTAAAACATGCTAAACAACAGGCCCAACCTTTGCAGGTTGTGGATCTAAAGCAACCTTATGAGTTAGTTGCCCATGTAACCTCAAAAGGTCATGGATGGGGATTATGGCAGAAAACAGGGCACTTTCACATGCCAAAAGGGTTTTAATCCCAATAGTGGAAGGAAACAAAGACATGATATTCGCTGCTAGAAAAACAACAATAGCTTATGTGGCCTTGCAAGGGTATTATTGGTACAGCCAAGGTGCTCATGTAGACCACTTATCCTGTGGCAGGATGGATTCAATTGTGGTTGACCTCCCCAAAGCTTGAGGGAACAGACCACAACCCTAAAAAATGGGGTGCTTAATTGGAATAGTGAAGTATGCTGAGTCCCAGCCCCCACACGCAGAACTATACCACATGCTGAGGCTGATAGAGTACCCTGACAGTACTGTAACAAGGCAAGAGGCTATGTCACAGAAGATTGAGTCCTCACCTCCAACACCACCTGGTACATGGTATGTGAATAGGACAAGTTGAGGTCAGTCATCCATGTGGGTGGGAGTGGATATGCAGCCCAACAATGATACAATCTGGTTTAAAACTGGAGTTGGTCAAAGTCACCAATGGGTTGAGCTCAGAGTTTTACGGATAATTATAACAAGAGAAAATGATCCCTTGGTAGTTATGGGTTATGTATAGGGGTGGACATTGTAGAACACAATTTGGAAGTCCCAACAATGGTTAATTGGGCACTATTCCTTGTAGACACAAACCATGTGGCAGAATTTGTGAGCTCGAGGACATATGAAAGCAGTGACTGTGTATCATGTACTAGGATATGTGACCTTAACCTCACCAGAAAATGACCGGGCAAATGCTTTGGCTCATGTCTGATGGTTGCAACATGCTACCACACAAGATGTGGTAATGTGGCTCCAACACAAGCTGGAATACACTGGCAGCAAAACCATGTCAAGCGTAACTACATGGTGGGGCTTGTCTTTGACTTACTCATACATCCTGGGGGCTGTAAAGGCTTCATGGCCTGTGTGCAGGCACACAGGAGAAGGAAGCTGCCAAGCACCTGCAGCAATTGGTTACTGCACAAGTGCTCTTAATACATTGGCACTTGGACCCTATAGGCCCATTGCCACCATCCCATGGCAAGCATACGCCCTCACTGCTGTAGAGACAGCCACAGGATTACTTTTGGTCTTCTCTTGCAAAGCTGTAGTTCAGAGGAACATGATGGATTCCTCGCAGCACTCATGTGCCCGTTATGGGTGACATTTACTGATAGGAGACACACTTCACTGCTACTGAAGTACAAAGTTGAATTCAGAAAATTGACATCAAGTGGCTGTTCCATGTTCCTTATAATTCACAGAGAGCAGGTATGATAGAGAGGTACCTTGGCCTTCTAAAAAATGGGCTGCAACTTGGTACACAGACCCCATCATTAAAGGGCTGGAGCACCCAAGTGGACCAATTCCTACAAATCCTCAGTGGACACCCAAGAAGGCAGGGGCAGGGTGGGGGGTAAGATGACCTCTTGTGTCCCAGTAGTGGGTATAATGGCAATGTCCTACTGCCAGCCCCAACTCCACTGAAGGAGGGGAACATGCAATGCACACTTGACCCACATTACCCATGGCTAGCACTTGTGGCCCCATGGGAGATGGCTTATGTTATGACTAGTTGTATCTCTGTGGGTATTAAATAAATGGTTCTCAACCATGACTGTGAAAATAGAAAGTGATGGAAAGATATCCTTTTAAGGAGACTTTTGTGCTATCTCTATGGCCTATTATGAGCTGTCCTGTCTTGGTATACACGGTGTCAACAGTAGATGAGCCGCAGTTGGCAAACCAGGTATGGTGCCAAAAACCAGAACAGAAGCCTTTAGCAGCCTTCCTTGTGTCCAAAGAAAACAGTGCAGCATCTGCTGGATGGCAGGCATTTACCCCTGCTTGTGCCTGTGCATCTTTGTCCTTTCGCCCATAGGCTTGCCTATGCAAACAACGAACTGGACCGGACTCCCATGGATGCTAGACTAAGCAATCTAACTAACTGGTGGATACGTACTTCATTTCCTGCGTCAGCAGCAAATGGAAATGCAATGGCACATCTGCCGGCCTCCCTAAACAACTGTGCCTAGTTGGTCTCCTGGGGACCCCCACAGGATCGATAAATTCAGCTCAGAATGAAGATGGACCTTGGTTACCCTGGGGAAAATAACACATACTATTGTAATTTACTGTTGTTTCCTGTATTGCTCTTGTGTATTACGGGTTCAGGGCTCAGCCCTTTAGGCCGAGTTTGTTCACGATGTCTGCTCCACAACCCGAGGGGCTGGAATGTAAAGAAATACCTGCCTTGAGCCCAGAACAATTCAGTGTTTGTGGCACAGGTGCACAATCGCATGCTGTTATATAACTTGTTATATATTATCCACATATGAAGGTCGCTATGGGCTTAGTGCCACCTTTGTTCACTCATGTATGAAAGTGCCTGTACCTTCCTGAAGTGGGCTCTGAGAATAAAGCATGTGAACTCGCCCCAAGACTACTTGCCTCTTCTTCCACGTTTAGAACCCAAGTCCTCTTGCATCTCTCAGGCTGAGCCAAAAACCTGTCCTTGACATGTGTTCATATTTTAATTGCAGGATGAAATAGGTGTCGAGATTTATTTTTGTATAGTAATATAATTAAAGTTCACCCACCCCCTTATGTTTCAATGGCTAGAGCGTTTATTGTTAGTTCAGTAACCACAGATGTGTGATCTGCATGATCTGTTTCTTTGTATTAAATCAGCTTGCCTTTTGCCACTACCCCCTCTATCTCAATTATTATTTCTTTATAATTAGTACTGCTATTGATAAATTTTTAGTTTTCTTCTACAAAATTGCCTCAGTAATTTTTTTTTTTTTTTTGTGGTACTGAAAATTAAACCCAGGACTTTTGTATTAAGCGACACTATCATCCCTTTCTTAAAGGATTTAGTTTTAGACAGTGTCTTGCTAAATATGGTATTTGTAACTTGCAATCCTCCTGTCTAAGCTTCTCAAAGTGCTGGGATATCATTGGTGGCCTCAGTCGTCTTTTTTTTTTTTTTTTTGACAGGATCTTGCTCTGTAGCCCAGGCTGCTCCTGACCTCGCTGTGGTGGAGCCCAGGCTGGCCCAGATTGGCCATGGACTCACGGCAATCCTCCTGCTTCAGCCTCCTAGGTGCTGGGACTACAAACGTGTACCACCACACCCAGCTTATATGGGGCCAGAAAATTGAACGTAGGGCCTTGAGCTTGCTAGGCAAGTGTTTTAACTGCTGAGTTATTCCTCCAGCCTCTCTTCAGTCATTTGTGACCTTTTAGATATCGGCATGCATTCTATAATTAGCCTGTCTATTTGTACAAACAATTTCTTGAGTTTTCATTGAGATTGCACTGATTTTGTAAATTATTTGGGGGCAAGTCAGCACTTCCTTTCTCACATTTACATGTCATTAAATACTCTCCAATCTGTACAACTATGTTCTTAGACACATTCTTGTCAGCAATGAGTAAAGTCCTTACTTCCCTGTGTTCTATTATCTATGCTTAAAATATAAATTATCTGATTAATGCAAGCAATAGTTTGTCATTTAATTTGAATTTTCCTGACTTGATTAAACTGAGCATTTTCCATTTTTTTTCCTTTAGAATTTCCTTTTCTATGAATTGATTCTTCACTTAAATTTATTTTTGCTAATTCAATATAACTCTTTTCATATATTATGGGTGGAGTAGATAGATAGTGCGCCATACAATGCAGGTGCTCTTTCAAGAAAGAATCACATATTCAACCATTTTCCTGGAGTGTTAGCTGCTAACAGGTCACGGCTGTGACCTCTCTGGAACTTGCCCTTGGCCACATGATGCTACATCAGCCACCACGCTGCACTTCCTGGGTGGTTAGTGCTACTGTACACCAGCAAGGCTTCCTCACTTTGAGGTCTTTCCTTATCACCTCCTTCCATCTCCTTTAGTTTTTTTCTAATCACCTGAAAAGTTTATCCAATGAAATTATGCACTTTTGAGAGGTATCAGGTAGACTTGAAGGATAAATATTTGGAAAAAAAATCTTTCAAGGGGGTCAGAGTACAAAAAAAAAAAAAAGAACCAGAACAAGTTTTATAACTCAGAGAAAACTCAGAGAAAATACAGCCCCCTGATGCTTTTCAAAAGCAAACTATTAATTTGCCACAATGGGAAAACTGAAAAACAAGGAAATTCATTTGGAAGACAAATTAATATTGAAAAAAGAAAAATAGGACAGCGTGGTACTAAGAAAAGGACACTAATATTCAACAAAAAGTAAAATACAAGTATGTAGTCACAAAGGACCTTAAGTTTTATTACTAAAGCTGCTTCACAGGACACCAGCTTGCACTAAAAGGAACAATTTTTTAAAAGTCAATATTGACAGAATAATGAATAAGATTGCATTTACTTGTCTCGTGAGTCCAATGTAAGTCCTCTTGCAATCACAGGCCTCAGGAAGATATTGCTTCTTAGTTTTCTACTGTCTTCTTTTTTTGAAAATTAAACCAGAAATACTGAGGCGCCAATAAAGCTAATATTGAGAATCCTTCAAGGACTTACACTCTTCTAAATGCTAAAATTTTGGAAAGTAGCATGACAAGAACTCCCTAGGATGCTGATTGTGCTAGGACAGAAAGGTTCCCCAGCCGCATAGCCTTACTGCTTGTTGGAATTGCAGACAGTACACAGTATATTTTCCGGCCTATCGAAGCCTACATTCAAATATCTACTTGGCTTTTCATTGAAAAGGACAAATTGATGGCATATAATATCTACTGTTATATACCTAGGTTTAGCAGCAAAAACTCCAATATTGATGTACGTGACACTATTTTTAGATGTATCTGAAAGAGTCCAAATTGGCATCATTTCTGTTCTGTTAGTAAAAACTTTTCAGTGAATTCACTGAATATCACAAGCTGTTTCAAATCATGTGGAAAATATGATTCTCTGTCATTTAGAATTTAAAATGCAAGCCAAGGGGCCTGAGTTCATTCTCCAACACCACAAAAACTGGGTGTGGTGGAGCACACCCGTAGTCCCAGCAACTGGGAGGCCGAGGCATGAAGATTGCTGAGTTTAAGGCCAGCCTGGGCTATGCAGTAAGTTCAAAACAAGTCTGGACTACAAAGTGAGACTGTTTCAAAAAAAAAAAAAAAAAAAGAACAGAAAAGAATTTCAAATGATTTTGACTCCGTGTGAATTATTCTCAGCGAAACTTCTATATATTGTACGTAAAACTTGTATACAGTGTACACCTGCATTTTTTCAGAGTCTAGCTTTGAAACAAATGTAAGTTAAAATCAGAAAATAGGTACAGGATCTTGGTTGCTAACAATATCATAGTCAATTATTGCAGACTGGTGCATCATCACACAGGACACTGTATTTACTGTAATGTCAAGGCTCTGGGTGAAGTTCAGGGTTTCTTTCATTAAGTCAGTGCATTACAGTTTTCATTCCTTACTCTGCTTTCTGCAGTTTCCGACCTCTCAAGTCCTGGGAAAAGTGTGTGAGGATAGAGGCATACAGGAGATGCCAACTGAATTTTCCATTTGGCACTGCCTTCTTTGGCATGTTTTCAATATTTTGTGAAAAATAAATGGGTCAATTAACTATGTTTCTGGGAGTATTATGAATCCAAATGATCCTTTTTGTAAAAATGAAAATGCTAACTGATATTTTCAGGCTGCAATACAAACTCACAATTTACCTTGAAATAATCCTTCAGCATGACTTTGGTAAATGCTGGAGGGTTGATTTTGGAGTAAACCTCTTCTCTCAGGAAGCTTCCAATCTCACTGAATTTATAGAGTAGATAAATAGAATTATTAGAGGGGGGGTTAATCAAACTTCAAAGTGAATCACAATAGTTTGGAGATCTTGTTAAAACCCAGATTACTGAGCTTATCCTACCATAACATTTCTGACTTAACAGACCTGAGGTGGAACTTGAAAACTTGTATTTCTAACAATGTTCCATCTAATCTTAATGCATCTGGTCTGGTACCCACACTGCTTGCTAACGAATTCTGAGAACCAAGTATGATGAGTGATGACACTCTAACGGAAAGAAACCCACGTGCATAGGGGATCCGTGTTTGCCAAATCACACAAAGAAAAATGAGAACTTTTGCAAAACTATTTCCTGTGAGATTTGTGTGTGTGGGGGGAGGGGTAAATGAGCATACTAGTTAGGGTTTTTTTTTAAACAGAATAGAAAATATCTATATGTAAAATTATATGTGGGGATTTACGACATTCGTTCACAGAGTCAGTGGTGGGAAGTCCGCAAAATGTGTCTGAGAGATCAAAAAGAAGTGTACAAAGTGGCTGCCTGCCTGTGGTAGAGCTGGAGAATTCAGAAGCTGTTCAGATGAGAAGATGGCAGCCACAGGATGAGAGGATGATATACGCAACTCCAAGCTAAGGTCAAGTGTCTGGAAGCTCACTATAGAGTAGCTGCTCTGAGTTTTCACTGGTGATGGATATCCTAACGATGACGAAGACCAGAGCTCTTCCACAAGAACTGAATCCCTTCCTCTTCCCTTTTATTCTTTCTGCAGCAGGTGATTGGAACTAAAGTTTCATAGCGTATTCTATTCAGGCTACAAATCTATTGGCTGGTACCAGCCACATCTGAGGCACATCTTCTTTCCTCAGTGTGTTGGCCTACGTGTCAGTCATTCACAGATACACTCAAAACTGTGCCCTTCTGATCAGCTAGGTGCTTCCTAATCCCTTCAATCTGAAAAAGCATGATTGATGGTCACAGCAACCTTCATATTGTCTCCAAATTTTTGATGAGCAAAGAGAAGCTAAGGCAAACCCAGTGCCTTCTCCAAGATAACACACTGAGCACTGCACAGGTCAGCTGCTCCAACCCAGCCCATTTGATGCTACTATTATTTCCACACATAACTATGCAGAAGAGTGTTAGGAAAATATTGAGGACACTATGAGGAGAATCCTGGAGGATATTGGGCTTCCAGTGAAACGTGAAGAACAGTAAGTTGTACATGTTAGCAAGCAAAGCATGAATGCATTTAGACTGCTATGGCTGGTGACGCTATGCTGAGCAGAAGTCCTGACCTCACACTGTAAGCACTGCTCAGACGAGGATGAAGCAGGTCGTAGAGGTAGCACACAGGTCAAAAGTAACTAAGAAGATGCTCTAGACACATACTTGTGTGTATCTTATGTGGAAGCAAATGGGGAAACTCTAATAAGTGTGAAGCATAGAGAGGGTAGTCAAGCACCAGGTATGAGCAAACTGTGAGCTGTTGCCTTCGGAAGCAAGGGTGAGGCTCAGCATACGCACAAAAAGGGTTATGAGCAAGTTATTGAAAAACAAAAGCTTAGACTTTATTAACAGTTATATTGGCTAGAGTTCTAGGAGAGGAAGAATTGACAGAAATTATAAAGAAAGGGGATTTATTTGGAGGGCTTCTAAGTCTGAGTAGAGTCCAAAATGGCAGCTTGCATGTGAGAAAGCTGGCGGGTCTCGTGGGTGCTCGGAGGTGAGGTATAACACCTGTCAGAGGCTTCGGGACAGCCCATGTGAGTCTGTTGAGGATTGTTATTCAAAAAGCAAGGGCGGAATCCTGAAAGTGGAGCAAGTTTGTGACGGAGATTGGCAACGTGAAGATGGGAGCAAGTCCGTGACCATAGACAATAGTGAAGACCAGAGCTTTCCCAGGAAAGCTTTCTTCACCCTTCCTTTTTATTTAGTTCAAGCTGCCAGTTGAGCCTCCCGCACGCAGGGTGGGTGTCCCTCCCTCATCTGCCAGCCCCACAAGTCAGTCACATGTACCTTATAGGCTCTCCCCTGGGTGTTCCTGAGAATTTCTTCAAGCTGACATAATCCCTTCGATGGTCACAACAGTTTAATTAAAAACCTTGAGCTAGTAATTCCACAACTCTAAAAGGTGCAGGTATAATTGGGAAAAATCTCCTAACGAGTGTAAGGGCTGGAGTGTCACACAAGATGCGCTAAAAGGTTTCTTAGTATTCTATCCAACAGAAGCATGTGCAGTTAATTTTGGAACCAACCTGGAAATTATTGTTGCTGATAAAAGCAGAGGTGTTTATTCTGCTGCCACTCTATCAGTCCACTAGAGTTGAGCACTGAAGCAGCAAGAATTCCTTAGCAAAGAGTCCAAGGGGGGAAAAAACATGACAATAAACAGCTAAGCCACTCTCAGAATAATGAGCAAAATACAAGAAATATGAAGAGTTTTCATACTATTCTTTAGGATCAATTACCTATTGGTTTCTGAGTGTGGGTCTATCCATTTCTGAGAATTTATTGTATTTAGTGATGAATGTCTGAGACGAGGGAAACCTGCAAACCAACGTAAGTCTTACAGGAAAGGATGAGTACAACTCACAAAATAGGAAAAGACCATACAGAACCAAGTTAGAAGATTCCACCAGAAATTTTGCCACTATAGATGAAAGCAATATCTTTGCTCTAACACCTTCTGGCAAGAAAGATTATATCTAATAATCAGTCATTCTCAGATGGCCTAAAATGTTTCATTGCTTAAATTTAGGCATTGCGTCTACCAAAAAATGTAACTACGACCTACCTGTTTGCTTCCTGTTCAATTTTGGATCTAGAATGTTCCAAAAGGTCCATGGATTAAAGACTTGGTACTCAGCTTAGTGCTATTGGGAGATGATAGAAACTTTAAGAGGTGGGACCTAGTGGGAAAGTGTAGGCCATTGGGGACATGATCTCAAAGGTGATAGTAGAACACTAGTCCCCTTCCTATTCCTCTAACTTCCTTGCCCTGAGAAGAATGGGTTGGTTTGCCATACATTTCTGTCATAATACACTGCCTTGTCATAAGCTCAAAACAAGAGGGTAAATTAGTCATGGGTTGAAAATCATAAAACTCTGAGCCACAATAATATCTTTTTTCCTGAGATCTCAGGAAATATCTCAGGTATTTGTTACAGTAACAGAAAACAACATACCTGCACACTTGGTTATCTCTATGTCTTAGTTTCTTTTTCACTTCTGGGAGAGAATACCCAACATCCACAACATTAGGGAGGAAAGATTTATTTTAGCTCACCGTTTCAGAAGGTCACCATCTGTTCACGGGTGGGCAGCTGGAAAATGGCAGAATTACATGGTGGGGTTGGAGCAGAAGCCAGAGACAGAGGTCCTCACAGCATGTCAGAACAGAGACAAGTCTAGGAGGAGGGACGGAAGCAGCACACACTGCCCCAGGTCAAGCCCCATGGATCTGCCCCTTCCAACCAAGGTCTACTTCTCAACAGTAGACAGAATCTGTAGGTACATGAGGCTTTGAGGGACACTCAAGACCTAAACCACAACACTCCTATCTTCAATTTATATATGTATTATGATAGTAATTGACATGTGACATTACCAGTTATGAAGACTTTTTTATATTGAGATTCCAGCATGCATTTTCTACGCTATGAAACTTTAGTTCCAATCACCTGCTGCAGAAAGAGTACATATGGGAAAGAAGATCTCAAATTAATTTTTTGAAAATCAAAGACTTTCTCACAATACAGGTTTTTTTTTCTGAGGTGAGGCCTCATTCTCTAATCCAGCCTGGTCCTAAACTCATTGTGTAGCTCAGGCTGGCCTTGAGCACACAGCAATCCTCCTGCCTCTGCCTCCTGAGTGTTGGGATTACAGGTGTGTGTCACCATGTTCAATTTATGTGGTTCTGGGAAATTGTACCCCAGCTCTTGGGCCTGCTAGGCAAGCACTTTAAATGCTGAGCTATATCCCCAGTCCCAGAATACAGTTCTTTGACTACCATTATATACAGCCAAGCATTTGCATGCTATTTGATTGAACAAGCTTCATATTTTATAAAAGGCTTGGAAAAAAAAAAAACCTGTAAGCTTCTCACTTCACCAGCAACATAGTATATATTTACTTCAGTTACATTCAGCAGAAATTTGCTCTTTAATATTAGCAAAAGCCTCATTGTATAAATGAAGTTACATCAAGGGACATATTATTTCCTCTATTTCCACTTAGAAGACTAAACTTTACCCTTGGATTAATGAGATTGACATCTGGAGACACTGAAGAAAAACTTGATGGAATACGTAGTTGTATTTATTGTACAAAGTTGCTGAGGATGTCTGAATATTTTTCATAGCAGTATGACTCCATGAAAAAATCTTGTCTTGTCATTCCTGAACTACTCTTAACATTTTAAATTTTATTTTGTAGCCATCTTGAGCAAACATCTTTCCTTGCTGTCCATCACTAAAAATCTTAGGGCTAAATTCATGACTCTTATCCTGTGAGTAAACACGTCTTACACTAAGCATATTGTTCTTACCTCAACTTGCTTTTTTCATGTAGATTTTTCCATCTGCCTCATTTTCTTGGGGGTATGTGTGTAAATTTTATGAAATGCCAGATGTTTTTTTCCAAGTGTGAGCTCAAGACGACTTTCCACCTCTCCTCCTCCCCAAAAACTCATCTTCAAGGATGAAGAGTGTTGGATCAGGGCAGGACACACCACTTGATCTTGGGGGGCTGAATTTTGGCTTTTTGAAGCATACTTAAGACATTCTTTTCTTCTATTAAAACAATTTTACTAAGGTAAAACTGGCACACAATAAGTTGTAGCTGCTGAATGCACACTTTGTCACATCTTGGTATGTGTAAATTCCTGTAACTATCTCCACAATCCAAAGCAACAACCATACCTATATATATCTATAACTCTCAAAAGATTTTTCATACCTATTATTAATCTTTATTTTGAGACAAGATCTTGCTCCATAGCCCAGGCTGGTTCTCATCTCTCCATGGAGCAGAGGCGAGCCTTGAACTCATTCAATCCTCCTGCCTCAGCCTCCCAAGTGCTGGGACTTCATTAATCTTTCCCTCTTATATTTCCTAGTCTTGACTCCCATTTCTTAAGCAAACATCGATATGTTTATTTCACTATAAACAATACATTTTTCTAAAATTCTATGGAAATGGAATTATATCGTATGTATGCTCTTTTTGGGTCTAGCTTCTTTGATTTAGCATAATTGTACGAGATATATCAAATCTACTGTGTATATCAACAATTCTTTTCTTTAAGAAGTCCAATTATACGTAAATTAGACATGTAAGATTGTCCTACAGTTCACTGATGATCTGTTCATTTATTTTTTGTCTCATCCTCTCGGTGCTTCATTATAATTAGTCTGTATTACTATGTCTATGAGAGCATTAATCATTTTTGCTGTAATGTCCAACCTGCCTTTCACCTTATTTGGTACCTTTTCATCCACACATTATTGCTTTTATTTCTGTAATTTTGACTTGGCTCTTTAATTTTGTCTCCCATAAACACATCTTAACTATCTCTACTCAACATATTCAGTTTTTCCTCTAGGCTTTTACTATACAGAATAGAGTTATATATTTTTAATATTGTCAGTTTAAATATCTGTGTCAATTCCTGATCTGTGTTGGTTGATTTATTATTTTCCTCATTACGAGTTGAGTTTTCCTGCCTTGTCATTTTCCTGGTAATTCCTAGCAGGATTTCAGAAATTGGGAGTTTCAGCTAAGCATGGTGGTACATACCTTTAAGCCTCAAACTCCGAGAGGCTAAGGCAGGAGGATCGCAATTTCGAGTCCAGCTAAGGTGGTATGCAACTGAACAAGATAGTGTATAAAAATAAAAAAGAAAAAAGAGCCAAGGATGTAGCAAAGTGAAGCCCTGAGTTCAATCCCCAGTACCATAAAAAGGAAAAGAATGTGTGAACTTTCCTTGTGGAAGGCTGAATATTCTGTGTCCCAATAAATAGTCTTGAGCTTGTTTCAGAATGAAGATATTTAGAAATGATTTGATATTTGCTCTTAAGAAAATCAGAAATAGAGCCACATTTACTCTAATGCTAATTTTTCTGCATTACGGGGGCAAGGCCCTTCTAATTATTCTACTCGACACCCCATGAATTAAGAAGACCACCAGCGCAGCCAGTGGAAAGAGCACCATTGTTGGTATTGTGTTAGCTCTGAGTAGTGCTCCCTCTAATTCTTTTGGACGATTCCTTCCCTGGCCTCAGGTCATTTCCTTATATGCACGTGCTGAGCAGTAGTCTATTGAATATTAAGGGTCCACTGTAAATATCAAAAAATTCTCTTCATGCAGCTCTTACAACACCATGTCTCTGTTTTGTTGACTTTCGAGATATCTTGTTCTCTTAAGACTCTTAGTAATGTCTCCTCCATCGAGAAAGTTTGACGCATTCTCTCTGTGGGTATGCCCTCAACATAGTGTCCTGGAAATTCTTGTAAAGTATTAGGCTAAGGTAACCACAGAGCGGATAGTGTTAGTTACCTTTTTTCACGGGGATCATAGCCTTATGTAGTCTTATTTCCAATGACTTCATAATTGATATTTCATACATTTAATCTAGTGTTTATTTTTTTCAGATGCAAAAATACATTCAATCTATGTCACTTCGTCTTTGTTTTGGTTTTGTTTTGTTTTGTTTTGATAGAAAGGTTCTTAAAAAGAAAAGACACGGTGGTAAAAGCTCCCACTATTTGGAAGAAGGTTCCCAAGTGGCATTGCTCACCTGTCTTTGTAGAAATTTCTACTCATCTTTTCTTGAGAGTTTAGCTCTTTTTCAAAAATGATCTCAGAACTTTCTCTTCCTCAAGTATATGGCTAATTAGAATAAAATAAGTTTCCCCTGTCTCTGGAAAGGATAGGTACTGTTAGAGGTGTGGGTTTGGTAGCCTTTGCCCTGGAGTAATCCATCCTCACATCTGAACACCATCACCTGGAACAATGCTGAAGCTTAAGATGAGTAGCCATAGCTGGGGGAGAGGACGTCTGCAGCACCCAGTCTCCTTTAAATGTGATCTCCACAGAGAAGAACAAGGGGAAACCTTTGTTTCAACGAGATGAGGAAGAACAAGAGTTCCCACACTGACTAGGATGTTCCTTCATCAAATCCTCCTCTCATGACATCAGCAGTAGGCGAAGAATTTGGGTGTCCTCTATGACTAATATAGCATATCCATTTGGGAATAGACACAGGGAAAGGAAGAAAGAATCCTCTCATAAATGTCAGAACTACACTCAGGATTGCTCTGGCTATTCTTGGTCTCTTTTGGTTCTAAGGCACGGGGCATTACAATACCAGACATCAGGCTCTACTATAAAGCAATAGTCGTAAAAACAATGTGGTACTGGCACAAAAACAGACAGATAGACCAGTGGAGCAGAATTGAAGATGCAGAGACAAACCCAAATACCCTGAATTACTAAATCTTCGACAAAGGGGCCAAATGCATACAATGGAAAAAGGACAGCCTGTTCAACAAATGGTGCTGGGAAAACAGGTCACCCACATGCAGAAGAATGAATCTAGCCACACGCCTGTCACCATGCACCCAAGTCAAATCAAAGTGGATCAAAGACCTGGACATCAAAACTGAAACACTAAACCTCCTGGAGGACAAATTAGGCAAATATCTAAAAGACACAGGGGTAGGCAAAGACTTCCCTGGCAAGGCACCAAAAGCAAAAGAAATTATTCCCACTATTAACAAATGGGATCTTGTCAAATTAACATGTTTCTGCTCAGCAAAGGAAACTATCAACATTGTAAAAAGAGAACCAACAGACTGGAAAAAATATTCACCACCAACATCTCAGATAGGAAGCTCATAACTAGAATGTACAGGGAGCTGAAGAAAGGTAAGCCAACCAAAATGAAGGATCCTATTGAAAAGTGGGCAAATGAAATGAAGACGCAGTTCACTCATGAAGAAGTATAAGTTGCCAATAGATACACGAAAAGATGTTCAACATCTCTAGCCACAAGAGAGATGCAAATCAAAACAACGCTAAGATGTCATCACACTTCAGAGAGAATGGCCTATGTCAACAAGTCAAATATTAATCAGTGCTGGTGAGGCTGTGGGGAAAAAGGAACCCTTCTGCACTGAGGTGGGAATGTAAACTTGTACAAGCACTCTGGAAAGCAGTATGGAGATCTCTCAGAAGAATGGAAATAAATATCCCCTTCGATCCAGCAACAGTCCTCCTGGGAATATTTCCAAAAGAGGTCAAAAGAACACATAACAGAGATACATGTATACCCATGTTCATAGCAGCACAACTAATGATAGCTAAAATATGGAAATCAGCAAAACACCCATCAACAGACCAATAGATACACAAACTGTGGTATTTATACACAATGGAATACTATGCATCAATAAAGTCCAACAGCGTGGAGGCTTTTACAGGCAAATGGAAGAAACTTGGGAATATCATGCTTAGTGAAGTGAGTCAGAAGCAAAAGGTGAAACATGGAGTGGTCTCTCTGATATGAGAAACCCAGATCACAACTATCTCACGGAACTTAAAAAGAAAAAGTGAACCAGGGGGGTAGGGTGGGGAGGGAGGGGTGGGTAGGGGGAGGGAAAAAAGGAGAGAGGGAAAGTCCTTGTCACCTTGACAAGATGCTCAGCTTCATTGCAAATCTTAAAATGTCAATAAAATGAAATGAAAATAAAAAAAAATCAGAACTAAATTTCCAGTTATCTATAGTTTGTTGTATATGATTTGGCTACAACGTTTACAGTTTTTTCCTCATGGTGAACATTTTCTCTCAATCATTATTATTTTCAGAATTTTACTTAAAGATACCCTTCAGCCTACCCATAGTAGGTACTTGAGCTTAGTGAGCTCAGACGTGATAACTAGACTGACAAGTCAAGCCAATCCTTAAGGCTGAGACAAGAGGAGGAATTTAAGGTATGTGGAAGGTTGTAAGGGAGGGTAATAGACAGGTGAATATGATCAAAATATGTTATATGCATATATGAAAATACTATGTTGAAATCCAATATTTTGTAAAAATTAATATGCACTAATGAAATATATTTTTAAAAAGATAATCCACCTCTTTACAAGTGATTTAAATTAAAAACATTTCTTTCTGCACATGCCATAATTCACTTTCGTAAATCTGGGTGTGCAAATATGTACCGGTCATGGAAACTGACCTCAGAAAAATTTAACAAATATCAAATTTTTATACTGAAAATTCTAGTCTTGCTCATGGGAATAATTTACATTTACCCAGACAGTGATTATCAAGCAATTTTTCTTCATATAGTTAGTTCTTATCGTTTGTGGAAAGAATATTTTGACAGTATTGCAAAGCATCCTAACGGGAACAGGGCTCATTTTTTTATGAGCTTGTCACATTAGGGTCAAATGACTGATAATATTCATTCTTGCTTTCAAAATCGGTAATAACTGAAAATCAGTAGTGGAAGAAGTATTCCTTGGAAAACAAGCTGACATGGGTCTTCAGTTACTTGGCGTGAATCCCTAGAAAGCAGTGATTGAAACCGTTTTGGGAAGCGGACTTGGTGGTGTACACTTGTAATCCCAGAGGCTGGACTCAGACTGAACAATTCAGTGACTTGATGAGATACCATCTCAAAAGGAAAAAATAAAAATGGCTAGGAATATAGATCAGTGCAAAGGTCCTGGATTCATCCCTAGTACCCCCCCATCCCCCACCAACACACAACTTTCTCCCTTGTTGACCACTGTATTCAGAGGCATTATGAAGCTGGAATGTCTTTGGAAGGCAGTCTGGTGTGACTGCAAGAGTATTGCTGTGCGTGTGGGCCCAGGTCAATCATGAAAGTTACGAATGTTTTTTATTTGTTTATTTTTGTGCTAGGGATAGAGCCCAGGACTTTTTACATTGAGCCTTTTATTTTAAAAAAGTATTCTAAGACAGGGTTTTACTAAGTTGTTAAGTTGCCCGAGCTGGGCTTAAACTTGTGATACTCCTGTCTCAGCCTCCCAGAGTTTTGGAATTATAGGCACATGCCACTACACTTGGCTAATAGGAATTTTAAGAGATCATGGGTTGACAGATAATGGAAAGACCTGGAGGATGCTGTAAATTCAGCCAATGATCTTTTCTTTTAAAAAATTGTAAGTATGTGTACACACCACTTATACAAGTTAATGGGTTTCATTATGACATTTCCATATATACATCTATTGTGCTTTGATCATGTCTGCTGTCCTTTCTGCCATTTTTCTCCTCTCCTACCCCATTCCCTTCCTGTTCCCTAACAATACTTTCTCTCTCTCTCTCTCTCTCTCCTCTCCTTTACTTTTCTTTTTATTTTATTTTATTTTTTATTTTTTGGTTTTGCATGTGAGGGAAACCATGATACTTGTCTTGATTTCATTCACTTTTTTGTTTTCTCTTTTTAGGTTCATGGTACATAGTAATTACTAGGTGCTCACACAATATGTGTTAAGGAACAGGAAATTTCCCCTCTGACAAGTCCTGTACACCTCATGTTTCTCCTGTAGGGCACAGATGGAAAGCTGAAAGCTACTGCTTTTATCCTAATAATTCTGTTTGATTAAAATATGTCTACTTTTGTGCCTTATCATTTTTGTCTTTCTCTACTAAGTAATAATCTCCCCAGAGATAGGATCTGTGTTTAAGCTAACTTCTGTAATCCTCTTTGTTCCTTCTACTTCTACCAGTCCCATAGACAGAAGTTGCCACATAGCATACTAAGCGACTATTCCATAAGTTTCCAGGAATAGGGCTCCCAGGATTCTCTATTATACAAGTAATATACGGTATTTCTTCTGTTTTCGTGATATTTTATGTGATCCTTATCTATTTTACAACCATATACTCTTGTTACAGGAAAAAAACAAAAGGCTCACAGTGCCTTTGAGAAGAACTTAGAATGGTCTTCTAAAATAATACTGGCACATTCATACAAAGGGATATTATTCATCAATAAAAACAGTAAGTTACTGATGCATAAAACATGGATCCATTTCAAATGCATTATTATGAGCTAAATATGTATCTCAGTGATAAAGCACATGCCTAGTATATGTGAAGCCTTGAGTTCAAGCCCTAGTACCAGAAAAATATCAGATGCATTATCATAAGTTAAAAAAGCCCAAGCTATAAGGTCACATATTATATGGTTTTATTTATATGGTATTCTGCAAAAGGCAAAACTATGAGAGCGGACAATAGATGAGTAGCAGCTAGAGTGCAGAGAACCAAAGGTGGGAAATGGGATAAAGATCACAAAGAAACGTGAGGGAGTTTGTGGAGCGATGGGATTTTCTGTATATTTTTATGGTAGTGGTTGGTCCACACACTTATCCAAATGTATGAAACTGTGTACTAGAAAGGTGAATTTAGTCTGTGTACATTTTACATGAATGAAACTTGGCAGGAAGAGGCTGATTTCGAGGAAATAAATGGCCAGTGTGCTTTACGAACTATTATTTGAGTCTGTGTGTGTTCTGGAAATGTGGAGAGCTGGGGCCTAGTTACTATTTCATCGCTGTGAATAAATAACTTAAGGAAGGAAAGTTAACTTAAGGAAGTTAACATGCACAACTTAAGGAAGGATAAGTTTATTTTACCTCACAATTTTAGAAAATCACAGTCCATTCATGGGGGGCCGACACTAGTGGAAGCACATGACAGAAGTGGCTGTAGAGGCTGATCCTCACAGCACTGCAAGTAGAAAGCCAAGTCACATCAATCAAGTCAAGTCCCCTGAAGGAAGGAAGCAGCACATATTCTTCCAGTTCCTGTCCCAGTGATCCAACCCTTCTGGGTCCAGCCTCAGTGTTCCAAGCCTTCTGGGTTTAAGTGCCCACCACACACCTGCAATCCAGACCACATGCCTGTATCCAATCCAAACACCTATAATTCACCACACATCTATAATCCACCCCTCTGAAACAGGCCCCAATCCCCTAACAGCATGTGTTTCCATACATAACCCATAATATGTAAATAGATGACACTTTTGGGGGACATTCTGGATACAAAACACAATATTTCTTCCTTGGCCCCCAAAAGATTCATGTCCATCTCTTCACACGAAATGCACTTAGTCCTTCTCTAAGACTTGCCAAAGTCTTAACAGTTCTAGCACTGCTAAAAATAAGTCCAAGTCTAAAGTTTCCTCTGAGACACAAGGCAAACTCACATGTGAGTTCCTGCGGGGGGAAAAAAAAGTTTAATACCTCCAATGTATAATGGCACATAATAAATATTCCTTTTCCAAAAAGGGAAGGATAGAGAGATAGAAAACATTCAGACAAAAACAAGTTCTAAACCCAGCACGGTAAGGGTTCACACCTGCATGCAGCTCCATGTCCAACACTGTGGAGGCAGTGAGACGTGAACTCTGATGGGCTCGGGGGCCCTACACCTACAGCGTTGTTGCTGGCTGCAGCCCCATCTTCTCTGCTTTGGGCTGAATCTGCTCACAGACTGCAGCTTTCCTCACTGACAGTCCATGCTCCTGGCTTCTCCATATCTTCAGGATCTCCACTGCACCTCAGGCTTCTCCTTCACAACTTCACACATTGCCCTCCTAGGGCCTGGCCTCCAAGGCCTTCCTCTGAAATCTGGGTAGAAGCTTCCATGACATCATAACTCTTGCACTCTGCAAGCCTTTAAAGCCAGGGCTGCGTGGATGTCACCAAGATCCACCACTGGCTTGAGTAGTAGCCTGCTCCCTTTGTATCTTGGCTGAGGCAGCTTCTGAGTGCCTGGATTGCTGAAGTCCAGGGAGCTCAACTCTGGCAAGCGCTTCCCCCTTTGGCCCTACAGGGAGCCCTGGGGTGCTCTTCTCTGAACAACATCTTTTGCCTTTGCACCCTTTAATTGGTGGGATCTTACTGATTCCTGAGACACCCTCATGGCCTTTTTTTTTAATGGTCTTGATTGCAAATACTTGGCTTCTTTTGAATGCTAGTCTCTGTAACTTCCCTGTGCTCCTTGGTGTCACCACTGCACACAATTTTAACCTGGGCTGCCTTGAGAGTTTCTTCATGAGATTAAGCAGTCCACTGCCCTTAATCTCAGCTTCAGGCAAAGTCTCTGGATAAGGGCAAACTGCTGAAACACTTTCTGTCAGAGCTTAGCATGCATGGTTTTTGGACCACTTGCCAATACAATTCTCCTTCCCATCTGAAACTTCTTCAGCTTGGCCTTTCCAATCTATGCTTGTGTCCACATGCTGGTCTTCTGAGATCCAAACAGAATCTCCCATCAAGCTCAGTTCAGAGTACTCCAAGGCTTCTCGAGATTGTAGCTTCAAACCTCTCTAGACTCTTCCTGTAGACCAGCTTAAAGGTTTTCAAACCACTTAACCAGGTAAAGTCACAGCCATGACTCCATTTTTCTGGTGCCAATTTTGTCTTAGTCTTTTTTTTTTTTTTTTTTTTGCTGTGACTAAATTCCCAACATGCACAGCTTAGGGAAAGAAAAGTTTATTTTAGCTCACAGTTTCAGAAGGTCACATTCCATTCATGGGCAGCTGGCTCCAATGGAAGCACACAGTAGAGGTGGATGTGGAGGCCAATCCTCACAGCATTTCAAACAGGAAGCCAAGTCAGGTACTAAAAGTAAGGAAGAAAGCAGCATATATCCTCTCAAGTCCTGTCCCATTGATCCACCCTTTGTGGGTCCAGCCTCATTGTTCCAGCCTCATTGTTCCAATCCTTCTTAGTGTAAGCCCTGACCACAAGCCTATAATCCAGTCCACATGCCTGTCTTCCATCATGCACCCATAATCCACCCCTCCAGAAGAAGCCCCAACTTCCCAACAGAACATGGTTCTATAGACAATCCACAACATCCAAATACATGAGACTTTTGGGGAAGATTCCAGATCCAAACCACAGTAGCTCATGTTGGATGCCATCCTTGGCATCCAATACATTCCCACCTCACCTATGAGTTTGCACTCAGCTGTGTCAGGCGTCCAGTAAAAGGGTGAATGTGTGTGTTCTATTTGAAGGAAAAAGATACTGTTTGAGATGAAGGGATAAAAAAGAGGAAACTGCTAATAAAACTGGCTGCATGCACAACACTCTTCTAAGTATTTTATATGCTTAAAATATTTGACTTTCACAACAATCCTATGGTAGGTGTTATTATAACATTCCTGTTGCACAAATGAGAAAAGTGAAGTATGGCATAGATAGGTAAATTGCCAAAAAGTCACATGGTGAGCAAGTAATGAGGCTAGGATTCAAACATAAGCAGTCTGGTTCCAGAAGCCACACTTTCTCCCATACTCCCCTCCGCATTCCCCGTGTAATCGCCAGAGAACACTAGTAGGAACATTAGGAGATAATTGTTTCCATCTAGACTTCAAGTCTAGTTTAATTTACAGGACCATTTCTAATAGACAAAGAGCAATATCCTCCCTATCCAAATCCAAAAGGAGTAATCAGACAGTGTTCACAAGATTATTCATTCCCAGCCATTTTATAAGAAACCACACTAATCCTCCCTTTTGATAGGAAAGAGAAAGATAAGACCCTATTTTGAAAAAAAGAGAAGGTAATTTGTTTTTCCGAAGGTAAAAGGTAAATTTATTGTGTCAGATACTCACAGATCTGCTTTCCCACCACAACGCAGTATATTATTAAACATTTTCTTCATAGCTGCAATTTATTTCATTAGCCCTACACATCTTAATAATATTACAGTAGTGTCTTTAAAATTGTTATCCAGTACCAAAAACGACAACACACAGTCTTCAGTAATATATTTTGTTCCTTTCATTTTCTTTCAGAGAAAATATGTAGAAAAAAATCCAGTTGGATGTTGTTATTTATTCATACTCTAATTTGTCCCAAAATATATGAACTATGGCATTTTTCAACAAAGTCAATCAACATACACTTTTTCCCCCATTTTATTGATATGCATTAGTGCGAAATTTAAGGTTTACAATGAAGTTGAGGATTTTGTGCACATATGTATCTTGTCAAGATGACAAAGACTTTCCCACTCTCCTTTTGTCCCTCCCCCTACCCACCTCTCCCTCCCTCCCTACCCTTCCCTCCTGTTTCATTTTGTTTTTCGTTTTAAGTTCCATAAGAGTTGTGCTCTGTCAACATACACTTTACAAAAAAATCTAAACTTCTGCAAACTCACCAGATGGGGTACTGACCCAATATGTTACATATTAGAATTTACATTGGACATCACGTTCATCTTCAAATTGCAGTTTCTTCCCTATTTTCTTTGTTAAAGACTTTTGGAAATGCTATGCTAAAAATAACAGACTTTTAATGTGAGTAACAGGTTAACAAAGTGAAAGTTGCTATAGAAACAGAATATATACTTCAGAAAATGGAATTGCAAGGAGAAATGATATTTATCAGCTGCGGTGAATTGGCAGGAGCTTATAATATGTATCCTGTGGTCTGTTGCAGATAGTTTTGATGGCTTCTAATAGAAATATTTTCCAATATTTTTCTGAGTTTTAAGAGCATATGTAATCAACAATATTTGATCAAAAGACACACGGAAAGAAAGGATGGCTACTACGTGAATTCCTGCAGCACTCAGCAGAAGCAAAAGTAGGTCTAGTATGGAGGACCTTCTTGGATTTTTAGTGCAGTTTCATTTTGATATCTTAACTGTTAGGTTTTGCGGGGTTGTCAGATCATTGGCATCAACAGAGCACAGCGTCTGAGTCACTGCGAATTCTCATTTACATGGAGTTTGGCATGCTTCGTTTGCTCTGGGTAGTAAGCTTGCAGGGTACACAGGAAAGCTTTAATGATCAGAGGTCTTCTGTTTAACTACATTATTAAGGAATAGTTTATTTATTATTGCTCACCAACTGGAACTTTTGACTGAATATCACCACAATTTGGCCACATTCTATTAAAGAGGAAGAAATAGCAGTTTTGATGCTGCATGTGCCATTCTGCTCTTATAGCCTGCCTTTTTGCGTAGTAAATCCAGACCGTTTACAATCATTAAGAATATATAAGAAGAGGGCTCCCGTAACATCTCTCCCTAGCTCTACCCAGGCTATAAAACAAACTACTACAGAAAACATATGCTCAGTTCTCTAATAGCCCAAACTCCCTGTTGTAAATAAGCTATTTCTGGTAGGAAAGTCATAGGTAGTTTAAGTTGAATGTTTTGCATCTTTGTCTAAATAGCTGTTGCTTCTTCCCTGCTCACCTCCTCCAAATTGCAATTTGTCCTCTTTCTCGGCTCATTAATAATGTAGCCTCTGGTAAATGCACAGGCCTTAAAAAAGATGGCTGTACTGCAGTTGTTAGGACCCAGCTGGCTTCTGCATTGAGATTACGTAAGGCTCTAACAGGGCAAGATTTTCCCTCCCCTCACGCATCTGGAAAGCTTTCCTGTAAGAAATTTTGAGAGGACTGTGGTGAGCACTGCTCTGAACTCCACTGAAGTTGTCATAGGACTCCTTTGTTCCTGCCCTGTCTCCCTTGAACTTGGCTCCTGCTGTGTGAGAGAGCAGGGGTGATAACAAGTACACAGAGCTGTTGGGCCTGGCCCACAGGGGGAGCTAATACGCTCAGACTTAATTGCTTTCCTACCTGAGATTGCAATTTCTTTCAAGATTCAGGAATGGCTCTCTAAAGAAAATGAAGCTAAGATAGATCTGG